>JANAVB010001796.1:5565940-5653520 GCA_029216955.1 Iris pallida | reverse complement strand
TATATTAATATATATATCTATATATTAATAACCCGGCCAAACCATTGGGCCCAAACCCAAAACCCGATATGAACAGTAAACCCATTAAGTAAATAACCATTACTGTCGGGTTTAAACCTTACTGTGCATTCTCACCCGAAACCTAAATCCGATAGACTCGTGTCCTGATAGTTAAGGACACGAGTAAAGAACCCGAGACCGAGTCCTGTGTCCTGGGACTAAAATGACACGCACGACACGAATGTCGCGTGTCCACGTTCATCACTGGACTCCCCAACACTGGGCGAGTCCATACATGTGTACACGAGACACGAAAGCAAAGCGGACACGAAAAGACACATACGTGTCCGATGGGTGTTGTCGATCGGGGCTGCTGGCGGCGGCTGTAGGCGTTGGGGTCGCCGAAAAAAATAGGATGGGGGTCGCCTCGTCGAGACGCGTCGATTGACGGTGGTGGTTCGTCGGGAAGTGGCTCTGGGTGGCTAGAAACCTAGATCTAGGGTTCCGGCGAGGGTGGTCGGAGAAGACGAGCTAGGACATGGCTAGGGCGGAGCTGTGGTGGTCGGGGTGATGTCTCTAGGCTAGGGTTGAGTCGGGGGTCTTTTATAGGGTGAGAAAGGCGGTGGAATTAGGGTTTAGATTAGGGTTTAGGGTTAGGGTTACGGCGTAATCGCCGGAGATGATGACGGCCGAAGGCGGTGGTCGGGTGACGCTTTTGCAGAACCCCCCCCCCCCCCCCCCCCCCCCCCACCCCCCCAATATGAGTTATTATATAATGACCCTCCGCCATAGCAATGTGCAAAAATCCAATTTGCACATATACCCCTCCGCTATGCTCTGTGCAAATATAATTTGCACAGACAATTCAAATATTGCATAATTGCTTTAAAACAATTAAAATAATTGCAAAAAGTATTTAAAATATTTTAATAAATTACAAATTAATATTTTTGGCTTTAAAAATCATTTAATATTATTTAAAAATTCTAGAAAAATCCTAATAGTTATAATAATTTATTTAAGGATATAAATGCTATTTAAAATCTTAAATTCTTATTTAAAATAATTAAAAATATTTAGGGGTGACGCGATGCCTCCACTGCAGTTCTGGACACTCCCGTGCTCCCGTCTAGGTCTACCACAGCCAGCGCCCACATATCCCAGTCTCTCTCGGCTTCTTCTGACGCTGAGGTAGAGGTTGAAGAGGAAGAAGAAGGAGCGGATGAAGATGAAAAAGAAGAGGAGGAAGAAGAAGAAGAAGCAGAAGTTGAAGTAGCAGTCCATGGCAGTTCTTTACCCACCGTCCATTTGACTCGACGGTCGCAGGAGTGTACCCCTTCCATTAATGCAGCAGATGATACTTCCGACGACGATCTTGTGCATGATTATTTTGTGGCGGCGGGACAACGCTACTTACATTCCAACAATGGCCGTTTTGTGAAAAAATCGGCCACCCGAGATAGGGCTCTGTAACTTTTAGGCTTGGGGTGTTGTGTCCATCCGTGGTCGGCAACGCCCTGCTTAAGGGTAGATAGTTTTTTATTTCCTTTTGTTACCCCGGCTTCCCCAGGGTGGATAGGTCTTCTTGTTTTTGGCCAGGTCTCTGGTCTAGTACTTACCCTTCTGTAGGTCGTCGGGCTATCTTCCGGCACCATCTTTGAGCCTAGGATCCTACTATTTCAATAAAGTCTTTGTTTAAATAAAAAAAAAAGCATAATCTCATTGAGATAACAATTAGCAAATTCCTACACTACAAGGACTGATCCAACAAGGTGCCCCCACCTAATATCCACTATTATATGGGACCATAATACTAAATAGTGGATCACATAATAGTAGATATTATGATTTGGGTTTCGAAATTGTCCGACGTTAGGATTTGGATTTCGAAATCATTGGACTAATAAATAGTGATTTGAAATCCAAATTCTAATGTTGGACAATTTCGAGACCCAAATCTAATATCCACTATTATATGTCGGACCCCGATACTAAATAACCCTTCGTTGTTTTGAATTGATATAGGAAACATATCACTGTTTGGCGAGTTTATGCCACTGATTAGTACGTTCTTTGATCTTCCATTATTCTGATCACCACACATTTTTTTGGGTACAAATACCAATCAATTATACTGAGCCGTGTAGTCACTCCAGAGCTGATCAACTGACTCACCAAGCAGCTCCTGGAAGACCTCAACGCTGTACCCATCCTCCATCCTGCCATTGAGCATGCCCACGAACAGGCCGGCTCAGACATGACTTCGGACTTGGCTTCTTACTTAGGACAACCACAGGCAACATGATCCTAATATGATCCTAGTAGATGTTGGAGTCACGGATGACCCTCCATGATCGACCTACAATATTTTTTCATTACACTTTTTTTATTTACTAGTAAAATAATTTTATTTTAGAAAATAAATATTTCCCAATGTTGTCAATTATTTGTGTGAAAGATAAAAATAGATTTATTAATTCAATAAAAATTAGTTGAAAAAAAACGAGGACGTAACCATACCTACGTTCACCATATCGTCGTTGAACATCCACTTTCAACAATCATCCAAACAACCGAACTTTTTTTTTCTTCACTTTCAACAACCATCCAAACAACGAACTCCTTTTTCTTCCACTTGCAGGCAATATTGTGAAAATCGGACCGGACCGGGTCCAACCGGTTTAAGCCAAAAAATCGGCCCGATTCGACTAAAATCGGATCTTTAAAAGAACCGTCGATTTTTTGTCAAAATCGGGTTCAACCAGTGAACCGGCCGAACCGGTTCACAATTGAACCGGCAAATTTTGGTTTTTTTAAAAAAAAAATTAAAATAAATTATCATGTGAAATTTGGACCATTTGATTCTTGATTTGGTTTAATCGACCTTATAGTTGTAAAATTAAACCAAACCAACATACTTATGATCAAACCAAACTAAACCAAGAAGTAAATATGGATATTTTACCTATTTGAACCAAACCAAACCAAGTCTATTGAACCCCGGTCCGATCTATACCAAAAAAATTTGCTTCAATCATCGGTCCGATTTTTAAAACATTACTTGCAGGAGACAAAAAGTACTATATCCAAACATATTTTAGAAAGTGTCACTTGCTGCAAATGCACTACAACTCAACAAGATATAAATATAATTTTTACATTTTCAAAGAGTTACTTCTATCCAAATAACCCCTAAGGGGGCGTTTGGTTCAAGTTTTTGTGGCTTGGGAATGGGTTTTGAATTCCTTACCCATGTTTGGTATGTTTAGGATTGGAACTGAGGAGGGAATAGGAGGGGCTTAGGGGGGGAAAGTTATTCCCATTGACTTGGGAAAGCTATTCCCAAGCCCCCCTTGGGAATAGATTTGCATTCCTAGAAATGATGTTTGGCTATTTTGTTTGGACAGTTATACCCTCTTTTTATTTTCAAAGTTTCAACTTCTATCCCAAACATGTAAATCATCATGCAATTAATGAAAGGGTATTAAAGGAAAACTAAATAAATTAATATTTCTATCCCTTTGTAAACTAAACATGGAGATGAAAATTTTTAAATTTTTGAACTACATATTCCCAACCTAACCAAACATGGGTATAGAAATGTTGAATTCCTTACCCATGGAAAATGAATTGAAAATCTATTCCTAGGAATACAAAAACTTGATCCAAACGAGCCCTAAGGGTCAAAGGGTAACCAAAACTAACTTCGGATAGGGCAGCCCAATCGAGTGGGCCGGCCCTACCCACGAATGCGTCCCTGCGCCCGCCGCAGTAGTCGAGGAATTGCACGGTCATCTGCGCCCCCCGCCGGGCTTGACCCAGCGGCTGGGAACGTAGCCGACCTTCAGCCGCACGTAGTCGGCTATCCCTTCGACCAGTCCCGAAGGAGTAGCGCCGTTCCCGTTCCACTGCCACACATGGGTCATCTCGTGGTACATTACGCCCGCAAACTCCAGCCACCACGTCGTCGGAGTGCCGGCCGACGTAGCTCGCGCTCACGTGGATGCCGCCTTTGCTGGTGTAAGCGACTCCGTCCATGCTCTCGACTGCCAGAGTCACGAGCGCGGTGTTCTTGCGGTCAGGTTCACTTGCTCGCTGTAGTCGAGTACTCCTTCTCGAAGCAGTCGCCGCCGGGGTTCCGGTGGCGCTGCTGGTTGCCTGGAACTCCACAGCCCAAGAGGTCGACGTTATTGCAGTGGCAAGAAGAGTAGCTGTTGGAATTAATTCCTTTAGTTGTTTCTAAAAGATGAAAAGGAAGAAAAGGGACTTTAGTCCCACATCGGAAAATGAGAAAGGATTTGAGAATGCTTAAATAGGAATGTGCACTTATGAGGAGTGTGAAACAACCAAAGGGTTGTTAGTGGGTGACAAGTGTTGTTTTAACCTCTTCATGAAAATGTAGCCGGTGTTGCCACCGGCAACACCGGCTCCGGCTCTGGCTCGGGCTCCGGCTCGGGCTCGGGCTCGGGCTCGGGCTCGGGATCGGGATCGGGATCGGGCACGGGCACGGGCTCGGGCGTAGAGGCGATAGTGGCGCATTGTAGACGCACTTGTGCACTTAGGCAACGTTAAATACAACAGATTTCTGAGTCCAGAGACACAGAATTTGAGCATTCATTCTTCTTCCTTTTCTATTCCAAACTTTCCAGAAAGGTGTTCTTCCCTACGCCGGTGTCTCACAGCGTCTAGTGAACCTTCGGCATAAAGGCTGTCTTATCCTGGGTGTTCTGGCGTGCTGACTCCAAGACGTTTCCGGAGTGCCCGAAACACTTTAAGGAAAGTGCTATTAAATGCACGATTCAAGCCTCGACGACACATTCGACTTCTCAGAACTGGTCAGTGAAGTTCAATCGATTTCTAACAATCTTAAAGTGTTGCAAATAATGGCGTCCGCAAGTACATGAACTACAAGTTCTAGTCAACAAACTCAGGGCAGTGAAGATAGAACTTCCGGAACCATTCCAAATTGGTGCTATAATTACTAAATTACCACCATCTTGGAATAGTTATCGGAAGAAACTACTTCACAGCTCTGAGGATTTCTCACTAGAACAGGTTCAAAAACACCTTCGAATCGAAGAGGAATCGAAGGAAAGACAGAAATCCGAGAACAGCGGAGTTTCTAAAGCCAACGCGGTGAGCGCGAAAGGCAAGAGACCTGCAGGAAAGAAGAACTTTCTCGGTCCTAAGAAGGACCAACAAAAGTTCAAGAATTCCAGCACTGCTAAAGGACCCAAGACCGGCTGTTTTGTATGTGGCAAAGCAGGACATTATGCCAGAGACTGTCGGGTTCGAAAGACCCAAAACAGCGAGGTAAATCTCACTGAGACAGATGACATAGTTGCTACGGTGAGCAAACTCATGACGGTCAAAGGGAAGGCTCCAGGATGGTGGTACGATACTTGTGCTACCGTTCATGTTTCATACGACAAAGCAGCTTTCAAGACCTACTCTGAAGTCAATGATGGACAAGAAGTTCAGATGGGAAATGAAGGACATTCAACGGTCGTGGGAACAGGTGATGTGGAAATCCAATTCACTTCCGGGAAGAAAGTAACTCTGACTAACGTGCTTCACGTCCCGGATATGAGTAGGAACCTCGTCAGTGGAGTCTTGTTGGGTAAACCAGGAATAAAATCTGTCTTTGAGTCGGGCAAATTAATTTTGACCCGTAATGGTGTATTTGTTGGAAAGGGATATACCGATGAGGGTATGATAAAGCTTTGTATCATTGAAAATAATATCAATAAAGTTTCTACTTCTGCTTATATGATTGAGTCTTCTTCTTTATGGCATAGTAGATTAGCGCATATAGGTACTAGCACTATGAAAAGGTTAATTAAATATGGATTAATTTCATGCAATTCTGAAGATTTAGATAAATGTGAAATTTATGCAAAATCCAAAATGATTAAGAAACCTTTTCACAGTGTAGAGCGTAATACCAATCTACTAGATTTAGTTCACTCTGATTTATGTGAATTTAATGGCACATTATCTCGAGGAGGTAATAAATACTTTATTACCTTTATTGATGATTGCTCTAGATTTACATATGTATATTTATTAAAGCATAAAGATGAAGCCTTTAATGCTTTTAAAATATATAAATCAGAGGTTGAAAATCAACTTGGTAGAAAGATTAAAATACTAAGAAGTGATAGAGGTGGTGAATATTTTTCTTTTAATTTTAATACCTTCTGTGAAGAAAATGGTATTATTCATGAATGTTCTGCACCACGGACACCTCAACAGAACGGACTAGCAGAAAGAAAAAATAGAACGTATCAAGAAATGATAAATGTAATGCTAATGCATTCTGAATTATCATTTAATTTGTGGGGAGAAGCTTTACTTACTGCATGTCATATAATGAACCGAATTCCTTTGAAGAAAACTGGTATTTCGCCATATGAGATATGGAAAGGCCGTAAGCCTAATATCAGTTATTTTAGAGTGTGGGGGTGCATAGCTTATTACAAAAATATGGATCCTAAAAGGACCAAATTAGGTCCTCGTGGAATCAAAAGTGCTTTTGTAGGTTATGCTGCTAATAGTAAGGCATATAGACTTTTAAACTTAGAGTCTAACATTATTGTTGAATCCAGAGATGTGGAATTTTTTGAGAACCTTATTACTAAGAATAAGGATCCAGAAATTCCTGCTAATGAAGAGTCTCGTGAGGAGAGCTCTTCACGGTTAGTTGAAAAACAACCCGAGCTTCGGATCAGCAAGAGAGTTCGAAAGGCTAAGGATCTAGGACCTGACGAAATAGATTCTCAACTTATTTTCTTTTACCTAGTGGAAGGAAATACAGAGAAATTTATTCGAAAGATTTCTATCATTCTCCAGGTGGAAGATGATCCTAAAACCTTTAAGGAAGCAATAGCTTCGCGGGACTCATCTTTTTGGAAAGATGCTATCCAAGATGAAATGGATTCGATAATGTCTAACCAAACTTGGAAAATTGTCGATCTGCCCAAAGGGTCAAGACCTATTGGATGTAAGTGGGTGTTCAGAAGAAAGTATCATAGTGATGGTACTTTAAACACCTACAAGGCTAGATTAGTAGCCAAAGGATTTCGACAAAAAGAAGGAATTGATTATTTTGACACATATGCACCAGTAGCAAGAACGACTACAATTGGAATATTGTTTGCGTTAGCTTCATTGCATCATCTTAATGTTCATCAAATGGATGTCAAAACGGCATTCTTAAATGGAGATCTCGATGAGGAGATTTACATGTAGCAACCGGAAGGGTTCGTGCTCCCGGGAAATGAACAAAAGGTATGCAAACCTGTTAAATCCTTGTACGAATTAAAACAAGCACCAAAGCAGTGGCATCAGAAGTTTGACTCAGCCATAATTTCTAATGGCTTTGTTCACAATGTTTGTGATAAGTGTTTATACACTAAAGTATATGGAAATATTGTGATATTTTTTTGTCTCTACGTTGATGATATGTTGATCATTAGCAACGAGATGAGTGGAATTACAGAAACGAAGAGGTTTCTAACTTCCACATTCAAGATGAAAGATCTTGGAATAGTTGACACTATTTTGGGGATCAAGGTAATACAAAACAGTGGGAGTTTTGAACTTACGCAGTCGCACTATGTTGAGAAAGTGCTAGACAAGTTCAAACACCTAAAGTTCAAAGAAGTGAACACCCCATTTGATCCAAGTGTTAAACTAGAAAAGAATTCTGGAAGAGCCATCGCTCAATTAGAATATGCAAGTGCTATTGGATGTCTTATGTATTTAATGCAATGCACAAGACCTGATATAGCATTTGCAGTTAGTAAAATGAGTAGATTTACTAGCAACCCTAATAATGAGCATTGGAGGGCTATCGGAAGAATTTTTGGTTATCTTTTGAAAACCAAGAATCTTGGATTACAATATGGTAGATTTCCTGCCGTATTAGAAGGATATACCGACGCTAGTTGGATATCAAGTGTCGGAGATAACAAATCTACGACAGGATGGATATTTATGCTTGCCGGAGGGGCAGTTTCTTGGAAGAGCAAGAAACAAACGTGCATTACCCATTCGTCCATGGAGTCAGATTTTGTGGCTCTAGCTTCTGCAGGACAAGAAGCTGAATGGTTGAGGGATCTTCTATTAGAAGTTCCGCTGGCTAAGGACATTGTATCAAAAGTGTCAATACATTGCGATAGTCAAGCTACTCTAGCAAGAGCCTACAACGAAGTGTATAATGGGAAGTCTAGACATATAAGTCTAAGACATAATTACGTAAGAAAATTGATCAAAGATGGAATCATCTCTCTTACGTATGTGCGTACCAGCTATAACTTAGCTGATCCCTTTACTAAACCACTAGCTAGGGATTTGGTAAAGTCTACCTCGAGAGGTATGGGATTGAAACTCCTTGAGTAAGAGTTCCAACAACAGCGGCAACCCAATCTAATGTTAAGAAAACCTTAACCTTAGATTCAACGGGTAACAACAAACTGTTGATTTGGATGTATACGACATGATAATGTCGACTGTTGCAATTTGAGGGTTGAGTTTATAAAACTCTTAATGAAGTTCAGTAATGTTGACATGTATCTGTAAAGCAACAGAGATACTGAAAGAACTTCACCTATGTGAATTTAGAGATGGTGTCGTCTCAGTAAGATCTGGAGTTTATCTTATAAAAATTCACGAGACAGGATCAGCACATGGCCATTAATAGTGCTAAGCAAGAGATGTAGGCGAAGAACTACAAAAGAATGTGTGTAAAGTAACACCGATTTTATCACAAGGAATAACTGGTTCAAAGCCCAGCTACCAGAGATTTCGATAAAATCTTGTGTTGCATCTACTAAGGTTAGGTTCAAATCGAAAGATACCTAACTGTATTAACATTCTTTAAGTGATGTATTCTGGAAATTTCTTTCCATCATTTATGAAACAAGTGGAGGATTGTTGGAATTAATTCCTTTAGTTGTTTCTAAAAGATGAAAAGGAAGAAAAGGGACTTTAGTCCCACATCGGAAAATGAGAAAGGATTTGAGAATGCTTAAATAGGAATGTGCACTTATGAGGAGTGTGAAACAACCAAAGGGTTGTTAGTGGGTGACAAGTGTTGTTTTAACCTCTTCATGAAAATGTAGCCGGTGTTGCCACCGGCAACACCGGCTCCGGCTCCGGCTCGGGCTCGGGCTCGGGCTCGGGATCGGGCACGGGCACGGGCTCGGGCGTAGAGGCGATAGTGGCGCATTGTAGACGCACTTGTGCACTTAGGCAACGTTAAATACAACAGATTTCTGAGTCCAAAGACACAGAATTTGAGCATTCATTCTTCTTCCTTTTCTCTTCCAAACTTTCCAGAAAGGTGTTCTTTCCTACGCCGGTGTCTCACAGCGTCTAGTGAACCTCCGGCATAAAGGCTGTCTTATCCTGGGTGTTCTGGCGTGCTGACTCCAAGACATTTTCGGAGTGCCCGAAACACTTTAAGGAAAGTGCTATTAAATGCACGATTCAAGCCTCGACGACACATTCGACTTCTCAGAACTGGTCAGTGAAGTTCAATCGATTTCTAACAGTAGCAAGAATTAGCAGCAAAGTTGTTAGGTGTCCTCCCATTGTTGTGTTGGTCGATCAGAAGCTTAGCTTGGTTTATGTTAAGCTAAGACTTGAAAATTCAAAACGTACGGTTTGGTCTGAACTTGTTCAGATCAGACATCAATGTGAAGATATCTAACCTAAGAAATTCATCGTGGATTCCAATTCTGAATTCATACAGTATATTTTTATCAACAACAACAAAAAAAATTATATATTATTTTCTTTTTCTTTTTCTTTTTCTTTTTATGATTAGTTAAGAATTATAATTTTTTTAGGACTTTATTTTAACTATATCTTTTGTCTGTTATTAGGATGTGTTTTATCTTCATTCGGTTAGGATTAGAATTTATTTATTTTATTAAGATTATGTTATCATAAAAGTCCTATAAATATGCATCTTTTATATGCAATTGGACAATAACTTTTAGTCAATAAAATTCTTATTTAAGTTCTGAGATTTGTTCTTTTCCTTTCTTGGTCGTTGACTAGGCTGTTCCGTGGATTCCGAAAGCCCCTCGCTTGAGGTTTTCAAGCAACCTTCGTGCGAACCCTTCATCAGGCCATCTGTCGGAGTTTTTGAGGCACCACTTCGCTCTCACCAAACAACGGTATAGTCATCACCAATCGATTTGGCCATTGTTAAGCACGAAGGTAAACTCATTCCGCTATCACACTACATCACTAAGACTTTTCAAGTTATTCATATTATTCACATAAATATCCAACTAGAAGTACCCTAGAGAGAACGTACAATCCATTTAGCCGCACTCCAAAAACATACGACACTTTGCAAGAACTTCTTAACCTATATATATCGCTTCCAATGAAAGGAAAATGTCAAATGAAGTTGCAAATTCATGTCTGTTTGTTCGAGCTCCGGGACCCTAAACCAGTGGCGGATCCACATGGGAGGCACCGGAGGGCGGGGCTCCCAGTGATTATTTTTTTAACGTGTTAGTGTACTCCAAAAAAATTTTGAAGGTGTTGTTTCCGAACCTACTTATAGTTGTGCCCCCAGTGAATTATAATCCTGAATCCGCTAGTGTCCTAAACTAAATAGATAAGCAATTGGCCTTTAGAGAAAGCTATATGCCTATGTTTGGAATATTGAGCTGACGAAGACGACTATCAAAGCCGCCCTGAACCTTCCATGGTTGGATGGGGCTCGTTGGAAATGCTAGAAGAGTAACTACTATAACTATCACTATGTAGTGGAGGAAATGGCACACAAAAAACAATCTTTAACAAAACAAAGAAGGAACCATCTCTCAAGGTAAAATTCTAGTACTCTGTAAACTGTGTATTCTCTCTGCGAATTCAACAGCCTTATATAGGCTTTGCTTCAAATACATCACCACTTCAACAACTTCTAAAGAAGAGTTCAAACACCTAATATTTAGCAAATAGACTAGTTCAAAGCAAAATAGTGAACATAAACACAATGTTTGAATTATTTCTAATATATCCCCTTAATTCAAATATATCTTACGATTTCCATTGCAGTTCTGAATTTATTAAACTTGTCATTCGCCAGAGCCTTTGTGAAAGTGTAAGCTACTTTTGTTATTGGTGTTGCAGTGCTTCAACTCAACTTCTCCATTCTGCACCATCTCGCGAATAAAATGATGACGAGTCTCTCTATATACTTGGTTCTTCCTTGATGGACATAATTTTTAGACATTATAGAGGTCGATTTGTTGTCACAATAAATTGTAGATGCGACAGCTTGATGAAAACCCAAATCAATTATAGAATCCTGTCACGACCCACACCCGCTTTTCGGATGCGAGAGCGTGAGCAAGCCAGCTACGCATCAAGCGGACTCCAGCCCGACTCGAATACATAAACGCTATCACGGCCATGGCAATGGGCCTAATAAAGGCAAGGCAAAACTATATCTCAATCCACAATAAGAATAATAACAAAAATAAACAAGTATGGGTCGTGGTCTGTAGCCCACTAGCATATATGTCCGATAAGACTCTAAAGGAAATAACAAGAGTCTAAAACTGAATCAAGAAATAGGATATCTCATGATAAGGTATGAAAGCACGAGCGGACAATAAACACAATAATGATACCTGAATCCCGCAAGCATATCATCGCATCCGAAACCCACAAGAATCGCAAACCATCCGCCGTCTAGAACTAATAGCTAACTCCATGCACTCACTAAACCTGAAGAGATCATCGGGTCCTCGGGGGACATAGCAAGATACATAAAAACATGCCTATCTAGCAGTTTATCATACAATAAAAAAAATACAAAAAAATAAACGGAAAAAGACCAATCAACACGAAATACGACTATACACGACTGGAAGAACCACTACGCCTAAACGAACTGCTGGAGAAGAACAAGAGAACTCGATATCATGATGTCAACGAATAACCAAATCGAATACTCAAACCCTCGTCCCTAGTGTGGACTCGCAGGTTTGAACAACTACTAGCCCTCGTCCCTAGTGTGGACTCGCAGGCTAACATCACCCTCGTCCCTAGTGTGGACTCGCAGGTGTAAACCATATACTACTAACCCTCATCCCTAGTGTGGACTCGCAGGTTAGCATCACCATCGTCCCTAGTGTGGACTCGCAGGTGTAAACCATATACTACTAACCCTCGCCCCTGATGTGGACTCGCAGGTTAGCTTAACTACTAACCCTCGCCCCTAATGTGGACTCGCGGGTTAGCTTAACTACTAACCGTCGCCCCTAATGTGGACTCGCAGGTTAGCTTCAAGATTTCAAGACAAGGAGGTAAAGCAGTTCCGATATGACTTATTCAATCCTATGACACGATGCGACTCAGTCCAAGTACAAGTGATGACATGACACGACCTAATCATGATACACGAGAAAACTAATCCAATATGAACTACAAAGTTAACTACGAACAAGAACTATATATACGTATAACCAATATGAACTACAAAGCTAATTATAAACAAGGCTATATATATACTAGCAGGCATGATATATAAATCAGATATAAATAATCAACTAGTAAAACTGTATAATAATATAAATATGCATATAAATAAACTGTAGAGGGAGGCAAGGTATCTTGCCTGGTGGTTGCACGGAGAACCAACAATATATCGCCAATCCACAAGTCAGAAGGTCCAAGTCTCACAACTGTCTCTGAAAGCTGAAACAGACATTGCCAACATTCTCAGAATAGTCAAATTAGCTAGGATTGCCTGTCCTTAAGTCCAATTCTGGACACAGGAGCAAAACGATAATTTCGGACAAAAACGATGTCCGCCGTTGGACCCGCTTTGCACAAAAAATCGTGCCAGAGTTAATGGTCTCTAAAGTTGTCAAACTATATGTCAACATGTTCGGTTTTCCAATACGAACCCAACCGTATGTCCAAAGTTGGATTTCGGCAGTCCGTGCACAAAATCACCCGTTGAGTCGGACCGTGGGGCCCGCAAAACGGCGATCCGATCAACTATCTCAGAATCGGACCAAACTTGGCATACAGTACCAAAAAAATGATACGGTCCTGTTGGCGCAAGTTTCGTCTCGATCTGACGAGCGTGCACAAAGTAATTGTAGAATCTGCACAAAGGCCGATACGGTAAATTTCGACGGATACGTATCAAATTCGCCGCGCACACGCGACCAATTTAATTTTCGTCAAAGCCTACACGACCACGAAGCCATTATGCACCTTTCGATGCTTTCAGTTCGCGACCACGTCGCCCGGATTGGCGGAACGCACGTCGTATCGGAGGTTTTTCTAAAAATAATTCTGTTTTTGAAGATGGTTTTCTTTGGTTTTCAAGATTCGTTTTCCTGGCATACATATGATGAAATCAAAACTACGAGAACGGTTTTAATTCCGTATAGGTTATCTATAATCCTATTCAGAGAGATTTCAAAAATACTGAATATCCTGTCACAGAATTGCCTTCTAAACTAGTGGTTTGGTCGACGAAACTGTCCTGTTTTAAAAAGGTTTTTCGGCCACTTTGGCCTCGATTCTCGTCGCGTACACAGCGAAATAAAACTTCCTACTTGAAGGGAAGTAAAGTTTATAGGTTGTAGTCGCACATGAGAAAACGGCTCGAGAAATAGTTGTGCGATAACGTCGTGATCGCGACGCGAAGGCTGTTATCCTGCTGCTACTGTCGCTGTTCTGTTTCCCTGTTCCAGGCCGTGCGCGTGTGCCTAGGGCGTGTTCGGCCGGCCAGTGGCCGCGCGTGCGGCGGCGCCCAGTACTGTGAAGTCGCCAGGGTGGTGCGGCGTTAGGTGGTTAGGTTTTTTTCGAGATAACCTCTCGTTCCCTACGTTCCTATATCGGCTGCTATATATATCACTTTGCGTTCAAACAGGGTCGGGGCCTGAGCTCGTGGAGAGCTCGGCTGGCCTGTCCCGAATGGGCTGAGGCTGGGCTTGCCACTGTGGGCTGGGCTTGGCGGTTATATATATATATATATATATATATATATATATATATATATATATATATATATATATATATATATATATAAACACAAAAATACCTATACATAAATATATATACACATACATAAATACCTATATATATATATTTTTTATACACACACACACACACACACACACACACACACACACACACACACACATATATATATATATATATATATATATATATATATATATATATATATATATATATATATATATATATATATATATATATATTTTTTTTATATATATATATATATATATATATATATATATATATATATAAATATATATATATATATATATTATATATATATATATATATATATATATATATATATATATATATATATATATATATATATATATATATATATATATATATATATACACACATATACAATGTTTATATATAAATACATACATACAATGTTTATATATAAATACATACACATGCACATGTATATATATTTACACATATACATTTGTATATATTTATTAATAAATTATAAATATGGTTACAAATCAATGCATATATCCTGGTGTTTGTACATATTTATATATATAACTATACCACAAATTTATATAGGCAATACAATATTTTAAATATAATCAATAATAATAAATAAAATTATATAATAATAATCTCAATAGTATTGATACTAAAACAATAATAATAATAATATCAATAACGAATTACAATATCCTATAATCGACATTGCATCTACTTAAAAATATGTCTACATAGAATTTTGCGTACACTGGATGCCTACATGGGCTTGGGCTCAGTTAGGATCCAGTCCGGGCTAAAATGGTATAACCGGTTTCTGCAAAGTCAATAAATCTAATAATAATTAATTAACTATTTCTAATGGTCATGCTATAACTTGGCCTGGTTTTCCTAGTTAGGACGCACCGATGGCTTGGCACTCCTCTACCATGGCCAAACACTAGTCAAAACATGCTACTGCACTACCCGTGCCATGATTTCTAGTTGTCTTGTATTTTAAAACTCAACTATGGCTAAAGTCTTCTACCGTAATAACTAACTAAATAATTATTTATAAAAAAAAAAATCTAAAATCACTATTTAAATCAAATAAATAATAACAAAAAAAATTTCAAAAATTTCGGGAAGGGGAGCTACAAATCTATCCACCTTAAAAATAATTTCGTCCTCGAAATTCAAATTCATAATTATTCCTTAAAATTCAAAAGGAATTCTACTATCATCTAAATCTCCTTAAATTTGATTTCTCAAAATATAATTCATGTCATCCTCCTAATCACTTTGTAACTGCGAAACCTCGAGGACTTCTACCCACCTTTGGTCATACTACTCCTCAAAATTACAGTCACTAAAATTTATAATCTTCTAACTACTGGCTAACAGTCCTTCCAACAGATATCTAGGGCATATGGCATCTGCAATCCCCCATATCTATTAACAACCATTATTCAATAGTCAAGTAATATATAATATAATTTAAGGATTTCTGATAGATTCTAGACAGCACGATCGTTCGTCACCTCGAAATAAAAAGAGACAAGAATCAATAGTACGGAAAGCAAGGAAGTATAATCGAGAGCAAATATGGAGTTTTCAAGGACGTAGAGAATTTCTAAGAGAATTTTCAAGGCAAAGTGGATTGAGATTTCTAAGGGTTTACTCATATTCGCAGGCTCGTATCAGTACAGTTACGTAACCGATACGATATGATCTGACCTGCATAGGCCACCAAAAAAACTTGTTACGACCCGCACCCGCTTTTCGGACGCGAGAGCGTGAGCAAGCCAGCTACGCATCAAACGGACTCCAGCCCGACTCGAATACATAAACGCTGTCACGGCCATGGCAATGGCCCTAATCAAGGCAAGGCAAAACTATATCTCAATCCACAATAAGAATAATAACAAGAATGAACAAGTATGGGTCGTGGTCTGTATCCCACTAGCATATATGTCCGATAAGACTCTAAAAGAAATAACAAGAGTCTAAAACTGAATCAAGAAACAGGATATCTCATGATAAGGTATGAAAGTACGAGCGGACAATAATATAATGATCCATGAATCCCGCAAGCATATCATCGCATCCGAAACCCACAAGAATTACAAACCATCTGCCATCCAGAACTAATAGCTAACTCTATACACTCACTAAACCTGAAGAGATCATCAGGTCCTCAGGAGACAAAGCAAGATACATAAAAACATGCCTATCTAGCAGTTTATCATGCAATAAAGAAAATACAGGAAAATAAACGGAAAAAGACCAATCAACATGAAACACGACTATACACGACTGGAAGAACCACTACGCCTAAACGAACTGCTGGAGAAGAACAAGAGAACTCGATATCACGATGTCAAAGGATAACCAAATCGAATACTCAAACCCTCGTCCCTAGTGTGGACTCGCAGGTTTGAGCGACGCCTAAAGACGTCGCTAAAAATAAGTCGTTTAGCGACGCCTAAAGACGTCGCTAAAACGATAAATTACGTCGCTAAAAATATTTACCGACGTAATTACCGACGTTTTGGACTTGTCGCGGAAACGTAAGTCGTTGATCTTTAAAACGTCGTCGAACGTCGTAAATACCAACGTTTACCGACGTATATTTACGTTGGTATATCCTGGGATATTACCGACGTTTACCGTCGTTTCGTCGGTGGATTAGCGACGTGTTGAAAGTTTCTACACGTCGGTAAAATCCTGGGAACTTACCGACGTTTACCGTCGTTTAAAATGTCACTAAATGTCGATAATTCCTGGGATTATTACCGACGTTCACCGACTTTTACCGACGGTCTCCGACGTATAAGGACGTCGGTAAACGTCGGTACCCTAGAAAATTTTGTAGATTTACCGATGTTTATCGACGCAAACGTACGTCGGTGGACGTCGATAAACGTCGCTAAATCTGCAAAAAAAATACAGAATGTCCTTTTCTCCCTGCAGTTTAAAAAGATAACCATAAAGACACAGTATAACAGATATTCTTTTTCTTCCTGGGTTCGCCGACCCCTTCGGTAGAACACTCAACATCGGTAAACGTAAACCACAGAAGCACATTAACATCCAATTGAAACGAATAATAACATAAACAACAGTATAACACAATGTAGCAGGCAACAAATAGAATGGGATCCAACAAATAGAATAGGATCCAACAAATAGAATAGGCACAACCAACAAGTATCCAAATAACCAAGTCTACACCAAATAACAAAGTCTACAACCAAATAACCAAAGTCTACACACAACCAACAAATAGAATAGGATCCAACAAATATGATCCAAACATCCAAGTCTACACAACCAACAAATATCCAAGTCACAAACAAAGGATCAAATAAACACAAACAAACAGTCCTAACTAGGACTACTAGGGATCTGGTGCAGGAGGGGCACCGCCGCGACGAAGGGATAAGAACAACTCATACTCCTCAAGTAAAATCGATACCGATGAAGCAGGCAGTGACGTCGGTGGAGTCGGTATCGATAAAGTAAGCGGTGGAGGCGACGGAGTCGACGACGATAAAGGCGCACCCGGAGGACCAGCACGCTCCAACGCTGTAAGTTGCCGGTTGTATGAATCCATGGTAGATAACAGTCTATCACTGCTCTGGACCATCGAATCCATCACCAATCTCAGCCTATTGGTCATGGTCACCTGTGCTGTCTGCAGCTCCGTCACCGTGCACTCTAACCCTCCAATGCTGCGCTCTGTCCTCTCAGTCGTCTCCATGAGCTCCATAATACCGCGGTCGAGTGCATCCAATCGTGCTAGCATCACAGGATCGTCCGTAGGGTACTGAGACTGATCCTCGATCCGTCGTAGCAGGTCGTCACGGAGAGACTCCATCATCTGGTGGACTCGGGCAGACTCCTGGGACAGCTGTGGACCATGCACACTAGCAGGAGATACCCTAGAAGACTGGGCCACAACTAGGGCGCCATAGGATCCCGTACCGTAGTACGTACCCCTATGGAGTCCACCAGCGGCGGTCATCCATAGCTCGTCCGCCGATGGAGCTTGAGTGGGCTGCGAGGAAGTACCGGCCTCTCCTGCATTAGGTGCACTAGCAGCCGCCCGTTCCCGCAGCCTCTGATACTCGACCTATAAAGTATGGATAGTACTCTATAATTTTTAATTTCTAATTAATGTACTTATTATTACTAACTACATGAATATTTATTTGTATCATATTTACTAAGTTATATTAAAATTGACACGAAGTATTAAATTAAGATAACGTATTGTAATACTTACATAGGTCTGCTCGTCCCTCTCGTCAATAAGGCCTTCGCCCTTCCGATGGGTGGCTAGAAAGACGGTCACCATGTCGGCATTACCGACCTTCCTTACCTGTAATTAAATATATTATCTTAGTAATAATTTATCGGATTTGCATTAAAATAATATTTCTAAAAGAGAAAGACATACCAGACGACGGAAATGTTCCGTCATCGGAATCGACCCACCGCACCACTTCGAGGCATGTTGCCTGGCCACCTTGGCCTTCTCCGACCTCTCCTTGTACCTTGGCTCGTCGAATCGAGCCTTCATCGCATTCCACTGATCAGGGGTGATCCAACCTTGGATCAGCTTTCCGGTACGATCATGATCATTCTGATCATTAATAGTGTCGCGGATCAGCTTGGCAGCGACGGCAGGAAACATCCCCTCGATAAGCTCGGTCCGGTGCGGTGGATAGAAAAACATATCCTAGAAGAGCGCAAACCAAATATTTATCAGTTATATATAATATGAATTAATTATATGATTCATATTAAAAGCAAATATATTTTAACCTTGAAGCGCGTAAACCAGTAGTTCTTCCTTTCGTCTGGAGCATCAGAGTAGTTAATCCAAGGACCACCATAATTATGCCTCAGCATGTGGCCTAGGCGTCTCTATACCTCTGGGGGACGATATCTATACAGACATATTATATTCATGAAAAAAGTTAATTTATGATAAAAACAGAAAAAAAAAATTATAAACCAAAATACCTACTTTGTACCGTCGGCCCAGATCTTCGTCCTCCTCTCCTCCGGAGGTACGCACGCATCATCTGCATGATGCTGGTCGGCCGTCGGTGCAGCCTCCGCCATCTGCTCATCCGTCTCCATCGTCGTATCAGCAGCAGGAACGCTAGCCGGGCGAGCACTCTCATTAGTCCTGGAACTACTCGTCCCAGGAGATATGCCACGTGACGTCGTTCCAGCAGGCCCAGCTACTGTCCGATATGGAGGAGTAATCGGCGACGAGGATCCAGAGCCGGTACTAGTAGGAGGTACCGAAGGAAAACCCCATCCTCTAGCAGTACCTGTAGGGAGTACCGGAGGATCATGACCTCGTCGTCCCCCTTTTCGGAACGATCTGCGACGACTTGCCATACCTGATAACAGCATATGATAATACAACAAATAATAGAGACTAGAAATATGAAAGTACAACAAATAATAGAAACTAGAAATATGAAAGTACAACAAAGACAAGATAATAACCAAGACAACATATGATGATACATTCTACAATAAACATCTAAGTCCAGATAATATATTCTAGAAGAAACATCTAAGTTCAGATAAGTATATCTCTCTCAATCATCTTCAGAATAATCATCTTGTTCGTCTTCCTCGAACTCATCTTCCTCTTCCTCCTCATCTTCACTTTCATCTTCGCCTTCGTCGGCTTCGTCTTCCTCTTCGGATAATTCTACATCTTCTACATTATGTGTCGTGTAATGCGTAACTTCCGTGGAGTCCATATCGACAATATTGGTTACAAGAGGTAGCTCGTTCTCCTGGTAAGCTTTTTTGTCAACATCAAAAGTATCTCTAGCTTTAGTCTTACATATTGCCCACCAGTCAGATTCGTTGCTCCCCGTCTCGGATAAGCTGTAAAGTACACGAGCTGAGCCTGAGTTGCTAGGACAAACGGTTCGTAGCCTTGATATCTACGCTTGTAGTTTATATCCACAAGACCATGCTTGTCAATTTTTCAACCTTGATTTTCAATCGGATCAAACCATTCACACTTGAACAACACGATCTTTGCAGGTTCTCTGCCATTATTATATGACAACTCCACAATCTCTCGCAAGATGCCAAAGAAATCATTTCCTGGATCGACGTCTTTGTAGTTCGAAGACTTGATACACAAACAACTGTTTTTCGTGGAATCAAGATCCAGGAAGCTGTCTCTGATCGGAGCATTTGTCGACTTGAACCGAAAGCCATTGACACAGTAACTTGGCCATATTTTAACAAAAGTAATTGGTCCCTTGGCAAGAGTTCTAATTAATTCAATCTCGGGTGAAATTAGACGATCGACCTGAATATCAAAGAAGAGATAATAAGTTATTTATTGCGCAGTTGCATTAGGAGAGGCCAGTAATTACCGAGCTACTTACATATTTGCTCAACCAAGAAGGAAAATGACGTCTCATTTCTTGTTCTAATGCTTCGTCTGTTAGGTAGGGTCTAACCAGCCTCAACTCATCATTATATGTGCTGGAAAACAACGAAGCAACCGCTGATTAGTACAATAATATTAGCTTATACTATTATATTGAGATGACGTAAACTCATCATCCTGAGTTACTTACCCCTCTAGCTTCTCCACTTCATCCTCGTCGCAATTGAGTAATACATACAACTGAGCATCCCTTAGCTCTTCGTCATTCAAATATCTCTTCTTCATTTTCCCCGAAGGCTTTTCGGACGCATTGAATACTTTAAGTATTCCATCATTAAATTCTTGATATCCGTCGTCGTTTCTCGGAGCCCTCGTTCTATTCGTAGCAACATGAGGTTTGAAATAGGAGGAGCAGAAATTTGTAATCTCCTCGAGAATATAGGCTTCACAAATAGAACCCTCGACCCAAGCCTTATTTTTCACCTTTCTTTTTAGGTGATTCAAATGTCGCTCGAACGGGTACATCCATCGATATTCGACGGATCCACCAATACGTGCCTCGTAGGAAAGATGAATCGGCAAATGCTCCATAGGGTCGAAGAATCCAGGAGGGAATACCCTCTCTAGCTTGTACAGTGTTACCGCAATGTCCTTCTCTTGCTTTTCTAGACGATCAACGAGCAATTTCTTAGAACAAAGGTCCCTGAAGAATATGCTAAGCTCCGTCAATGGATCCCAAACTGCCTGCGATAAGAATTCCCGAAATGCAATCGGAATTAACCGCTCTATGAATACGTGACAATCATGGCTCTTCATACCAGTCAGTTTGTTCTCCTTGAGGTCGACGCATCTTCTCAAGTTCGAAATATATATATCCATCTGGAAATTTCAGACCTTGAATCCACCTACAAAGCCTCACTTTATCCTCCTTCTCCAGTGAGAAAATTGCCTTAGGCTGCTTCAACTTTCCATTCCCGTCCTCTATCAAATGCAATGCAGGACGTCTACATATTTCTTCCAAGTCCAATCTTGCCTTTGGATTGTCTTTCTTCTTCCCCTTTACGTCCATTACAGTGTTAATTATGTTGTCAAACACATTCTTCTCGATATGCATGACATCAAGGTTATGTCTAATCAGATTGGTGCTCCAATATGGAAGATCCCAGAATATACTCCTCTTCGTCCAGTTATAAGTGTGACCAAATCCATCACACTAGTAGCCCGTAGCAGGCTGCTCAATAGCTCTTGGTAAATCTTTTACCTCTTCCCATATCGTGTATCTGGGCCACCTTGGCGGAGGATTAGCCTTCTCTACAACGTCAGCACGAAAAGCATTCATGTTCCTCCGGTACGGATGATCCTTCGGCAGGAATTGTCGATGACAATCGAAGAAGCACGGTTTGCCTCCGTGTTTCAAACGGAAAGCCTTAGTGCTGTCCATGCAATACGGACATGAAAGACGACCATGCGTGCTCCATCCAGATAACATTCCATAGGCCGGAAAGTCGTTGATGGTCCACATAAGTGCTGCCCGCATCTGGAAATTTTGTTTTCTAGATACATCGTACGTGTTGGAACCTACTTCCTACAGATGATTCAACTCATCAATCAATGGCTGTAAATACACATCGATGTTCCTTTTTGGATTGTTCGGACCTGGGATAATAACGGTGAGGAATATATACGGAGTCTTCATGCACATCCAAGGCGGTAGATTGTACGAGGTGACGATCACAGGCCAACACGAATACTGGGATCCCGAAAGTTCGAATGGGGTAAAACCGTCGGAGCAGAGACCCAATCTGACATTACGCGGATCAGAAGCAAAATCTGGAAACTCTCGATCAAAGTGCTTCCATGCTTCTCCATCAGATGGGTGATCCAACACTCCTTCGGTATGTTTCCGCTTATGCCAACTCATGTTTTCTGCAGTTTTCTTCACCATAAACAACCGCTGCAACCGCGGCGTCAACGGCAAGTAGTGCATCGAAGAGGTAGGCTTCCTGGCACCGACAGACTTTCCTCTAGAGCGATCTAACCATCATCTTAGACCGGTAGAAGTCTTAGACCGGTAGAAGTCTTTGTAGTACAACATGCACCCGTTGCGACAGGCATCGATTTTTTCCTATCCTATCCAGAACGATCTAACCATCATCTTAGACCGGTAGAAGTCTTTAGGCAACTTCGCACCCTCAGGCAATATTTCTATAAGCAACTCCATAAGACGGTTGTAGCAATCTTACGACATGTTAAAATTGGACTTGATGCTCAACAATCTTGTAACCACCTCCAACGGTGAATGATCCTCACAACCAGGATATAATGGAGTCCTTGCATTCTCCAGCAACTCCATGAACTGTGCAGCATCGGGGTTCGGTGCCTCCTCAGGTGCATCATGATCATCCGGATCAAAACTAGGCCCGGTCGCGTCAAAAACCATGTTCACCAACCCATCGTCGTAAGGAGCGTTGTTGTGGACATCCACATAAGGCTCGTACTCCGATGCTAAAGACACAAGTTCTTCGTGCTCGCTCTACTGGTAGTAATTCGGCGTGAAACCCTTCGAGTATAAATGATACGTGACATCCACTTCTGGATGATATTTCAAGTTGCGACATCTCACATACGGACACTTAATTTTGGTACCGTCCATGTACTGAGGGAACGCCTTGGCAAACTGCAGGAACTGGTATACACCCTCTATGAATTCATCCCGCATACCGCACATGTCATCAGGATGACGGTTGTACATCCACGAACGATTCCGCAGATAGTAATTCAGCTCCATATCCATTTGAGGATAATTCTGTAAGATAGATACAAGCACATCGTTGAAACACTTGTGAAAGTAATAGCATTTGAGGATATTCCTATTAGTATCGATATCGAAATCGGTATCACACCAATAAGGTAAGGAAATATATACTTGAAATGCCCTTACTGCCTCGTGTCACAACCCGCACCCGCAATATACGGATATGAATACGTGGGTCACGTCCAGCCTACGCCGCAGTATCGGCGGTAGAACGCTGTCTAGTACCCAAAAAAATATACACTACAACTAGAAGGTCCATGAACTACTAATATCTACCAATGTACTCTATCACAATCCAACATCTAAGGAAGATAAGACAAAAAAGATAACTAAACACAAGAACATCTAGAAACTACTAGAAGAACATAAGATAGGAAAAAAATAAAGAAGGAGAACAAGACAACTAAAGGTACTACTAGGCAACTCACATAGAGGAACAGTGAGAACCATCTCAGCTAGAATCATCCTGCAGTCCAATAAATGTGGCACAATTATCTCCTAAAATTTGTCAACATATCCGGTCAAGATGGAACGAGTACATATATCTCATAACAGATCTCAAGATAGAATAAAAGTCATAAGACTGTAAATAGAGCATATACAATAAAATCATGGAGTGTACATATATGTATCATGGCATGGTAAGCTGTAGAGCTAAAGCTAGAACAGGAAAGTAGAATTGATCATGGTATGTACACAAATTAGGGTAAGCCATTTATCCAATATGTGTGAGTAGTAGTTTCAGCTTGTGACCGGCTTGGGCACTGGCATGGCTAGTCATAAGTGTGGTATATGACTAACACTGTTCGGAAATACGGGATGGATTTTATCACAGGCATACGCTACTACTCCCCCACCCCCAACTGGTAGAATGGATCCAAATAGGACACGTCACTGCACGGGATTCTATGAGAAGGGAGCAAGTCTTTTCTAGAATCGGTGACCATATATTGTGCAAGAGCTACAAGGGAGCTTGCACAATACATCCCAAGCTAACAAGGAGCAACATCTCTCGTCGAGATCCAGGAATACCAATCCGTGAGAACCATGTGTCAGGAATAAGCATATCTACACTAAGTACATGAATTATAACAGTTATCATAAATTGGAAAACAGTTATCAGAGAATGTACTCGCCTGTGATGTGATGGATAAGTCGACTGAGTCCAAGAACAGTGCCTCGATCGAGGACCTATAGATGGAATAATACAAGAGCTGATCAAGGTCAAAAGACATACTAAACATCTAGGTCAAACTAAGTCAAACTAAGACAAACTGGATCAAGGTTGACGTACAGTTGACTTTGTCAACTGGTCAACTCCGGTCAACTCTAAGTCTAATCTAGGTTAAATAGGTCAATGGTTGACCTACAGTTGACCTTGGTCAAAAAGTCAACGTTGGTCAAATCTGATCAAACCTAGGTCAAATGTTGACTCTACTTCGACGTTTAGTCAAAGTAGTCAACCATGGTCAATAAAGGTCAAGCTAGTCTCTATAAACATCTACAAGGTCAACTTATGAATTTCAGTGATTTAGAAATCACTAAAATCGACGGAAATCTAAAACAACCAAAAGGAGAAAATATTATAATAATATGGTGAAAACCTACAGATGTTGTCGGATGGTGAAACAACCATTACCAACATGTCTAAATGGTCAAATCAGCTAGGATAGCATGTCCATAAGTCCAATTTGGACACAGGGGCAAAAAGGTAATTTTGGGTCAACACGGTGTCCGTGTCGGACCCGCTTTGCACCGAAAAATGTGCAAGAATACTAGTCTACCAAACCTAACAAATTATATATCCACGAATCCAGAATGACGATACGAACCCACCGGTATATCCAGAATTGGATTCCGTTGACCCGATCACAAATTGGTCCGTTGACCAGGACATTAAAAATCTGATTTGCACGGAAAAGCGTGTCAGAGCCAATGACGTTAAAACTCAGCAAATTATATGTCAACGAGTCCAGAATGACGATACGAACTCAACGGTATATCCAGAATTGGATTCCGATGAGTCGATCTCAAAATGACCTGTTGACCCGGATATTGGTATCCGATTTGCACCGAAATGCGTACCGGAACCAATGTCCACTAAAATCTAGTAAATTATATGTCAACGAGTCTAAAATGACGATACGAACTCAACGGTATATCCATAATTGGATTTCGATGAGCCGGCATCAAAAAGTCCCGTTGACCCGGACTGTGGGGCCCGCTTTACACCGAAATGCGTGCCAGGGCCCACGTCCTCCAAATCTAACAAACTTTATATGAAAATGTGCCAGAACGACGCCACGAGTCTACTGGTGGTGTCAGAAATTGAATCCGGAGTCCCGAATTCAAAAATAGAATTTTACAAGTTGGAAATTATAAATTCGGACAACCAACTTTGGCGTCGAATTCAACCAATCAAACGTGCTCACAAAGAAACGAAACTGGAGGGGTAGGAAGAGGTTTATACCAGATTTGCATAGGAACCGGTAGCACGCCAGACGGAGCTACGATGGAAGATATACGATCCGACGAAGTTGGCTCCGCAAAACTGTCCAAAAATAACACAATTTAAACGGTCAACTTGGTGGCCGATTTTGAAGTATCAAACGACGAAATTAACGGGTGAAAATTGAGGGGAGTGAAGAGCTATATACCGAGATCGAGACGGAGTAAAGAAATCGCCGATCCAACGGTCGGATTTCCCGAAAAATGCATGCAAAGTCACTGTCCTGGACGCAAATTCTGTGTTCCGTTCTCGCGCGCGCGTCGACGGAACTCCGTGCAAAACGCACGAATCGGGCGTTTCACGCGTCGGAGAAGAAGCAGCGCGCCACGGGGAGGCCGCTGGGTGTTCGCCAGAGTGGGGTGGCCGTGCGGCGACGGCGGTAGGCCGTGGCGGCGGTGGTGGCATCGCCCCACGCTGCGGCTACTGTTCGCAGCTGCTGGCAGCAGCTGCTGCTGCATGGCGCTGTTGCGGTGGCGTGCCGGCCTTTCGCGACGGAGGCCGACCACGGCGGCGGTGGCACAGCGCCGGGCACGACGGGGGTGGTGGAGTGAACGATAATGGTGATGGAGATGGAGTTGATGATGGTGATAATGGTGATGGAAATGGAGTTGAAGATGGTGATAATGGTGATGGAGATGAAGCGGGGCGGAGCTCGGGAAGCTTGGCCATGGGCGGCCGAGCTCCGGCCAGGGGAGGAGGCCGAGGAGTTGGTGCTCGGGAGGAGGGAGAGATGGCCATGGTGATGGTGTTGGTGGTTTGATGGTGAGGGTGGTGGTGTTGGTGGTTTGTGGAGGTTGTGATAATATGAAGAAGAAGAAGAAGAAGAAAATGAAGAAGGAGAAGGAAAGAAAAATAATAATAAAGAAGGAGGGGATGGGGTGTGCTCGGCTGGTCGTGCACATGAAGGGGGAGGGGGTTGTGTGTGATGGAGTGAGAGAGAGAGATTATATATATATAATATATGTGTGTATATATTATATATAGAAGAGGGAGAGAATGAGAGATATTTTAGAGAGAGAGGAATATTTTAGAGAGAGAGATTGAGATCGGCCACATGGGGGGAGTTGATGTGCTGGTGATGGGGTGTGGAGTGTAGGTAGAGAGAGAGTGAGTTGTTTAAATGTAGAGAGAGGAGTGTATTATACATTATATTATATATGTACATATATATACATATATAAAAGAGAGGGAAATAGAGATATTTAAAAATAGAGAAAAGTGGGAATTTATGTGGGGTGTATGTGTCACCCTCACTTTTTCCAGTTAGGGGTAAAATAGTAATTTTCCATTTTTTATATTTTTGGAAATTTTATTTCATGAATATTATTATTTAATTATTATAGGAGTCGGGTTCGAATTTCATCGCATTCCGAGTTAATTCGGGACCCCGGTGAATTTCGACTTAAGCTGTAATTAGCCTGTTAGCTAACCATGGCCCACCACACTAAACTTTAGGGTTTAAGAGTTTGGACTAGTTCCCTATGAGTAATTTAGTTTAATTATGATTTTAATTTATTTTTAGCAACTTCCTAAACCTAATTTAGAATTTATTTAATATTAGGCTTAGGGAGGGGCAAACTTGTAATTTACAAGTGCCCCTCACCACCATGCTTGGCCGGCCATGAAGGAGAGCCCCCCCCCCCCCCCCCCCCCTCTTCCTTCTTCACTAAACAACATTCTTTCTCTCTCTCTTTCAAATTCATTTCTTTCCAAGCTTTCTTCCTCTTCCAACTCCATTTTAGGTATGCTTTTAATTCTTCACCTATTCCTCTTTTGCATATAGTTCCTTCACATTAAATGGAGAGGAGGAGATTATCTTCCATTTGCCCACAAATTTGTAGGTTTTCCCTAGAAAAATAGGTTAAGGATTTATTAGGATTTAATCTTTTGAGAGTGGTATATATATATATATATATATATATATATATATATATATATATATATATATATATATATATATATATATATATATATATATATATATATAAAATATATATATATATATATATATATATATATATATATATATATATATATATATATATATATATATATGTGTATTTATGTGTGTGTATTATATATGTATTTGTGTGTGTGTAGAGGAGGGTGATATTGTGTCATGGGGATGATGGTGTTGTGAGAGTGGTGTGTGTGTGTTTGTGTTGTGTGAGGATGTGTGTGTGTGTTTATATATATATATATATATATATATATATATATATATATATATATATATATATATATATATAGTTACATGAGTGTATATATATATATATATAGATATGAGTGTATTTATATATATACATGGATGTGTGTATATGGATGTGTGTATATGGATGTGTGTGTGTTATATATATATTTAGAGGGATGGATAGATATCTAGATAGATTATAGATAGATATCTAGTTATACATATATATATATATATATATATATATATATATATATATATATATATATATATATATATATATATATATATATATATATATATATGGAGATATATATACATATAGATATATATATGAAGTGTATATATATAGGGAAGTAGAAGGAGATGAAGAAGAAGATGAAACCCAGCAGTAGCAACAGCTTTGCTGCAGCAGTAGCAGCGCTACCTGGCAGCAGCTGCTGCCAGGATTTCCCCCCCCCCCCCTATTTGGCTTTCAAGCCTACTAAACCCCCCCTTTCACCTAAGTATATATGTATATATATAGATATATATATATGTATTATATATGGTTGGAATCATAGAGAAGAGTAGAAGAAGATTATGGAATGAGAAGTTAGGAAAGAATTAGAGGTTAGAAGAAAAGATTGGAAGAAGTTAGAAGAAAAGGGAAAAGGCTAGAATAGAAAAAGGGAAAAACCGAGTTAGAGGGCGAAACGGAGCTCGGAGTATCCGATTGAGTTGAACCTTGGCGTGGGGCATGAATACGTGATTTAGATTTTGCGGGTAGGCTTCCGGGTGGAATTCGGGGTTGTAGGGCGCCCGTATCGTGCCGTATCGGTGCGTATCTTAAAATATTCAAGATTTTGACAACGGACCGTATCATGGACCGAATGTCCACGTTACCTAGGTATTTTGGTAGATATTATATGTATAGGTTAGTACCTTACTACCCTAGGGAGCTCGGGTCAAAATACCAGGCGTAGGTAGGCTAACTTGATAGTTGCCGAAGCTAGAATTTTACCCTTTTTAAGGGTAAAATAGGATATTGGCCTACGGCCAAGATATGAGTTTCGAAGTCCAAGATGGACTTGGGTATGGGTTGTAGAGGTTGGTAATAGTTAGAAATAGTCGCCTAGACCTAGTCTTGACCCCGGTTGACCACGGTTGACTTTTTGGACCAAAAGTCAACTATGGGTCAACGCTTTATCCAAATTAGTCCCAATTTCCATTAGACTTGTGTAGTTGACCAAAAGTCAACTATTAGTCACCATTGACCTAGGGTTGACCAGGGTTGACCTAGAGTTGACCAGAGTTGACCAGTTGACCAAAAGTCAACTGTAGGCCAACTCTTGACCCCGTTTGACTTTCTTCGACTTGTTTTGATCCGTGATGCCTGGTATGACCTAGGATTGACTTGGTTAGGCTTAGATTGACTTGATATAACTTGATTTGACCTAGATTGACTTGACAGGACTTAGTGTGACTCAATGAGACCTAGTTTGACTTGCATATCATTTATTGTAAATCATTCCTAAACTTGTTTAAACCTAAATTAACTTACAGTATCTCATATTTAGGTCTTCTGATACCGCTCTGAGCATTGATATACCATACAGCTCAGGACAGCAGGCGAGTACATTCACTGATAGTTTTTATTGTCTTGATATCTGCTATATCTGATTCAGTTGTAGTGTCTTACTTGATTCCTAACACGATGGTTCACGGACTAGTATATGTCAGATCCTGTCATGAGATGTTGTTCCCGGGTTACTTGGTATATTGGTACATGACTCGACTTGTTACTTGTACTTGTATAGACATGGACTTGGGAGTGGACTGATCACCTGCTTTTGAATCCCGTGTCATGACGTGTTATGTCCGGATCCTTTATACTATTCGGGGATGGGGAGTTATTAGTGGTTGTGTGATCAAATTCCCACATTGTTCTACTGTAGACATTGTTCATAGCTATACCCTCGCCTTACGACGGGTAAAGCCTTACCCTACATCGTTCATAGCTTTCCATGGTGACCGGCCTTACCGTTCTATTGTACTCATTGTTCATAGCCGGTCGGATGGAAAGCCTGATCATGTTTTCCAAGCCAATCACATAACGCTCTAATAATTCAATTCATATTTTATATTTACTTTATCTTATCGTATATCCTGCTCTGTTCTACATTCAGTATTTTCTCACCATGCCATGATATACAGTTACTCACATGCTCTACTTGCCTTTACATTGTACCTTGATTGGAGACTAAGTTCTGCTAGGGAGAAGAGTTACAACCCCGGTCCTTGTTTGGTTTAAGGGTTGTAACTCGGCTTCCGAACGGTTCCCAAGTTTTCATATATCTTTGTCTTGTAGTTCATTATACTGTCTCTTATAGAATTTGTCAATTCACATGGAACTGTTGTTAGTATTTGTACTTGCTCATTTTCCTGACAGAATATCGTTATGATATATTACAGATGACTCTGAGGCGGACTGCTCGACCTATTATGGGCTCGAGTCAGATGGAGTAGCCTTAGATCGTGGCCTTATAGTAGAGCCACTAGATTTTGTACTTCCAGAGTAGTGTAGGTTAGCTAGGTTTGACTGGACTGTGACCCAGCTAGCTTATCAGACTGTAGTTCTATATTCTATTTTGATACCCTGTGATGTATATATCTGGGCTTGTATTGGATCATATGTCTTTCCTCTGAGCTATCTACCTTAGTTTTATTCTGTGATTGAGACTGTATTGTTATGTCACCTCCATTCGGAGAGTATATACTGTACAGGTACATTTTAACTGTTAGTCGTAGGTATTTACAGACCCTATATACAGCGTTCTACCGCCGATACTGCGGCGTAGGCTGGACGTAACCACGTGCTCGTGCCCCTCTTCAGGGTGCGGGTCGTGACACGTTTTTGTGGTGGCCCACGCAGGTCCGGTGTCGCAATTAGTGCGATCCCGTAATGGTGCTCGACTTAGAGTACTAATTACGAGCCTACGATTAGGACGTAGGACCTAGGATATGATAGGAGTTTCTCAATCACACCTAGAAAAAAATTTCGATCTTTGATTATTATGATTACTCCCCTTGTATTAAATTAACTGTCCTTTTTTGATAATCTACTCATGTGCCATATTAATCTCTTTGTTTCAATTCGTCTCCAGGATGACGAAGACGCACCCGCAGGCCACTGGATCGAGTAGTTTGCCTGAGAGATCTGATCAGGCAGAGGAGGAGGTTCACGAGACTGCCCCCAGTGATTCTACTATTCTGGAGACCCAGGCAGTTGCACAGGAAGGTCTACCACCTCCACCCCAGAGGGTTACGGCCGTTGTTCCGGAGATACTGCCGCCATCACCACCGGTACCGACGGATACGCATCATATGTTCCTTCTCCTTTAGCAGATGATGGAGACACAGCGGGCCCAGGCAGAGGCATCGCAGCGCCAGTCGGAGGCGTCACACCGACAGATCGAGATGCTGAGGCAGAGTATGGAGAACTCGTATCAGCTTGTCCTAGCAGCAGTAGAGAGAGTGGCACCAGGTACGGTACAGGGCCCTACTGGCCAGCAGCCGTACCAGCAGCAGTCCAGGCCGGGGACAGTATTGGACTTCAGGAAGATGAGCTCCAGGGACTTCACAGGCACGGAGGGCATCCTCTATGCAGACGACTGGCTAGAGGATGTACAGCGGAGCATGGAGCTGGCAGAGCTTCCTAGAGCGCTTTGGGTTTCGGCCGCAGCCAGCCGATTCTTCGACATTGCGCTGACATGGTACCGCACGGATCCTCGTACGTCGGTGAGAGGACTGACTTGGAAGAACTTCTGGAGGCTCTTCAAGGAGAAGTTCTTCCCGGACGTGGCTCTTACAGCATTGGAGGGCCAGTTCGTGGGTCTAGTTCAGGGGAACTCGTCGGTGGACGAGTATGCAGCTGAGTTCTTCCGCCTTAGCAGGTTTGCTCCCGATATGATCCAGAATAAGGGGCAGAAGGCTCGTAAGTTCCGCAGGGGACTTATTCATGCAGTGCGCACCCGCACCTCAGGTCGTCGTGACGCGACGTTCGATCAGATATTGATGGACGCACAGATCGCAGAGGACGACTTCGGCCTCAAGCTGAAGAGGAGAGGAGATACTATGGAGGCGAGTTCCAGTACGGGACCGGCCAAGCGCCCCCATATTCAGCAGCAGCAGCAGAGGCCGTTTCAGCAGCAGCCTCTGTTGCAGATTCAGCAGGCACCAGCGCGTGCCCAGTAGCACCAGGGACAGGGCCAGAGGCAGGCCATCCAGTGTGCCTTCTGCAAGAAGATGGGGCACACCCGAGAGGATTGTAGGATGAAACAGGGAGTTTGTTTATTCTGTGGAGCTCCAGACCACCAGGTGAAGAACTGTGCTGCCCGTGCAGCCAGACAGGCAGGCCAGGACGGAGTGTAGCAGGCTAGAGGAGGCCAGCAAGGGCGTGCTTTCGCCATGACAGTTGAGCCCACTCAGGCAGTAGCAGAGCAGATAGCAGGTTCCAATCTTTCGATCTTCTTTCCGTATTTGCCTTCATATAAACTGTCTTAAAATTCGATTCTATCTGTTCTTTGATCGTTGGATGAAAATTGTTCTTGTGATGTGATTTTCTTCTGAGATAAGTCGTATGGGCTAGGTCGCCTCGATTATGAGATTTTAGAATACTCTAGGGTCATGCTAGCAGGCATAGTGAGGACATATAGTCGAATTATGGTCGTATTTCTTGGGTGTGGAAATTTAAGGTTTTCACTGCCAAGCTAGCGGCAATGCAAAAATTTTAAATACCATAATTCTAGAGGTATGTACCTTAGTCGAGGACTCTGTGATTATCGTAGCCTTGCTCACTGGCATGACGGAGATTCTGAGTATCATGATGATTGGACAGACGCATACGATTATCGAACTGCATAATTTTTCTGTGTTTACTTTGTTTTAATTTTTGGAGGATGAATTCTTTAAGGTGGATAGACTTATAGCACCCAGTTTCTATTTGAGAGTGATTTTAAAATTTTATAATTTTAGTCATTTATTTTATGCTTGATTTTTGAGATTTTAATCATTTAAATTTTAAGCCATGACTTGTGATTTTGATATTTACTATTGTTTGGTTTTAATTTCGAGGACGAAATTTCTTTAAGGTGGATAGACTTGTCACCCTCACTTTTCCAGTTAGGGGTAAAATAGTAATTTTCCATTTTTATATTTTTGAAATTTTATTTCATGAATATTATTATTTAATTATTATAGGAGTCGGTTTCGAATTTCATCGCATTCTGAGTTAATTCGGGACCCCGGTGAATTTTGACTTGAGCTGTAATTAGCCTGTTAGCTAACCATGGCCCACCACACTAAACTTTAGGGTTTAAGAGTTTGGACTAGTTCCCCATGAGTAATTTAGTTTAATTATGATTTTTATTTATTTTTAGCAACTTCCTAAACCTAATTTGGAATTTATTTAATATTAGGCTTAGGGAGGGGCAAACTTGTAATTTACAAGTGCCCCTCACCACCATGCTTGGCCGGCCATGAAGGAGAGCCCCCCCCCCCCCCCCCCCCCCCCCCCCCCCCCACACCTTCCTTCTTCACTAAGCAACACTCTTTCTCTCTCTCTTTCAAATTCATTTCTTTCCAACCTTTCTTCCTCTTCCAACTCCATTTTAGGTATGCTTTTAATTCTTCACCTATTTCTCTTTTGCATATAGTTCCTTCACATTAATGGAGAGGAGGAGATTCTCTTCCATTTGCCCACAAATTTGTAGGTTTTCCCTAGAAAATAGGTTTAAGGATTTTAGATTTAATCTTTTGAGAGTGGTATATATATATAATATATAATATATATAGATATATATATATATATATATATAATATATATATATATATATATGTGTGTGTATTTATAATTATTTGTGTGTGGTGTAGAGAGGGTGATATTGTCATGGGGATGATGGTGTTGTGAGAGTGTGTGTGTGGTGTTTGTGTTGTGTGAGGATGTGTGTGTGTGTTTTTATATATATATATATATTATATATATATATATATATATATATAATATATATATATATAATATAATTTTTATATATATTTTATATATATTTTTTTATATATAATTTTATATATATATATATATTATATATATATATATCTATATATATATATAATATATATATATATAGATATATATATAATATATATATAGATTATATATATATATATATATATATATATATACACTCATATATATACACTCATATCTATATATATTATGATGTATTTATATATATATATATATATATATAATTATATATATATATATATATATAGATTATATAATATATATACACTCATGTAACTATATATATAGTTGTATTTATATATATATATATATATATATATATATAATATATATATATATATAATACACTCATATATATATAGTTACATGAGTGTATATAATATATATATATTATATATATATAGATATATATATATATCTATAATTATATATATATAATATATTATAATATATATATGAGTGTATTTATATATATACATGGATGTTGTATATGGATGTTGTATATGATGTTGTGTGTGTTATATATATTTAGAGGGATGGATAGATATCTAGATATATCTCTGTTATATATATAGATATATATATATATATATATATTATATAATAATATATATATATATATTATAATATATATATATATATATATATATATATATATATATATTTTATCTCCATATATATCTATCTATATATATATATATATAATATATATATTATATATTATATATATATATATATATATATATATGGAGATAAAATATATATATATATATATATATAATATATATATATATATATATATATATATATATATATATATATATATATATATATATATATATATATATATATACGGAGATATATATGTATTTATTAAAATTATATATATATTATCTATATAATATATATATATATATATATATATATATATATATATATATATTCTATATATATATATATATGGAGATATATATACATATAGATATATATATGAAGTGTATATATATAGGGAAGTAGAAGGAGATGAAGAAGAAGATGAAACCCAGCAGCAGCAGCAGCTTTGCTGCAGCAGTAGCAGCAGCTACCTGGCAGCAGCTGCTGCCAAGATTTCCCCCCCCCCCCTATTTGGCTTTCAAGCCTACTAAACCCCCCCCCCCCCCTTCACCTAAGTATATATGTATATATATAGATATATATATATATATATGTATTATATATGGTTGGAATCGTAGAGAAGAGTAGAAGAAGATTATGGAATGAGAAGTTAGGAAAGAATTAGAGGTTAGAAGAAAAGATTGGAAGAAGTTAGAAGAAAAAGGAAAAAGGCTAGAATAGAAAAAGGGAAAAACCGAGTTAGAGGGCAAAACGGAGCTCGGAGTATCCGATTGAGTTGAAACTTGGCGTGGGGCATGAATACGTGATTTAGATTTTGCGGGTAGGCTTTCGGGTGGAATTCGGGGTTGTAGGGCGCCCGTATCGTGCCGTATCGGTGCGTATCTTAAAATATTCAAGATTTTGACAACGGGCCGTATCATGGACCGAATGTCCACATTACCTAGGTATTTTGGTAGATATTATATGTATAGGTTAGTACCTTACTACCCTAGGGAGATCGGGTCAAAATACCAAGCGTAGGTAGGCTAACTTGATAGTTGCCGAAGCTAGAATTTTACCCTTTTTAAGGGTAAAATAGGATATTGGCCTACGGCCAAGATATGAGTTTCGAAGTCCAAGATGGACTTGGGTATGGGTTGTAGAGGTTGGTAATAGTTAGAAATAGTCGCCTAGACCTAGTCTTGACCCCGGTTGACCACGATTGACTTTTTGGACCAAAAGTCAACTATGGGTCAAGGCTTTACCCAAATTAGTCCCAATTTCCATTAGACTTGCGTAGTTGACCAAAAGTCAACTATTAGTCACCATTGACCTAGGGTTGACCAGGGTTGACCTAGAGTTGACCAGAGTTGACCAGAGTTGACCAGTTGACCAAAAGTCAACTGTAGGCCAACTCTTGACCCCGTTTGACTTTCTTCGACTTGTTTTGACCCGTGATGCCTGGTATGACCTAGGATTGACTTGGTTAGGCTTAGATTGACTTGATATAACTTGATTTGACCTAGATTGACTTGACAGAACTTAGTGTGACTCAATGAGACCTAGTTTGACCTAGATTGCATATCATTCATTGTAAATCATTCCTAAACTTGTTTAAACATAAATTAACTTACAGTATCTCATATTTAGGTCTTCTGATACCGCTCTGAGCATTGATATACCATACAGCTCAGGACAGCAGGCGAGTACAATCACTGATAGTTTTTATTGTCTTGATATCTGCTATATCCGATTCAGTTGTAGTGTCTTACTTGATTCCTAACACGATGGTTCACGGACTAGTATATGTCGGATCCTGTCATGAGATGTTGTTCCCGGGTTACTTGGTATATTGGTACATGACTCGACTTGTTACTTGTACTTGTATAGACATGGACTTGGGAGTGGACTGATCACCTGCTTTTGAATCCCGTGTTATGACGTGTTATGTCCGGATCCTTTATACTATTCGGAGATGGGGAGTTATTAGTGGTTGTGTGATCAAATTCCCACATTGTTCTACTGTAGACATTGTTCATAGCTATACCCTCGCCTCACGACGGGTAAAGCCTTACCCTACATCGTTCATAGCTTTCCATGGTGACCGGCCTTACCGTTATATTGTACTCATTGTTCATAGCCGGTCGGATGGAAAGCCTGATCATGTTTCCCAAGCCGATCACATAACGCTCTAATAATTCAAATCACATTTTATATTTACTTTATCTTATCGTATATCCTGCTCTGTTCTACATTCAGTATTTTCTCACCATGCCATGATATACAGTTACTCACATGCTCTACTTGCCTTTATATTGTACCTTGATTGGAGACTAAGTTCTGCTCGGGAGAAGAGTTACAACCCCGGTCTTTGTTTGGTTTAAGGATTGTAACTTGGCTTCCGAACGGTTCCCAAGTTTTCATATATCTTTGTCTTGTAGTTCATTATACTGTCTCTTATAGAATTTATCAATTCACATGGAACTGCTGTTAGTGTTTGTACTTGCTCATTTTCCTGACAGGATACCGTTATGATATATTACAGATGACTCTGAGGCGGACTGCTCGACCTATTATGGGCTCGAGTCAGATGGAGTAGCCTTAAATCGTGGCCTTATAGTAGAGCCACTAGATTTTGTACTTCCAGAGTAGTGTAGGTTAGCTAGGTTTGACTGGACTGCGACCCAGCTAGCTTATCAGACTGTAGTTCTATATTCTATTTTGATACCCTGTGATGTATATATCTGGGCTTGTATTGGACTCTGCACTTATTTACTCTTTCATCTATCATATGTCTTTCCTCTGAGCTATCTACCTTAGTTTTATTCTGTGATTGAGACTGTATTGTTATGTCACCTCCATTCGGAGAGTATATACTGTACAGGTACATTTTAACTGTTAGTCGTAGGCATTTACAGACCCTATATACAGCGTTCTACCGCCGATACTGCGGCGTAGGCTGGACGTAACCACGTGCTCGTGCCCCTCTTTAGGGTGCGAGTCGTGACAGTATGGATAGTCACGAGAGGACAACATGGAGCTTGGGTTCGGGTTCGGTCGAGCCGGGTCGGGTCAAAATCGGACATGGTGCAATATTTGAATTAAAATAGGTATTTATGATCATGGGAAAATAAATAGCATGTGGGGACTCAAATAAATGGGACGCAAGTGTCATGCGGATAGTAGGCTTCGTGTGGGCCATGTCAATATTTAGGGTTGACAGGTTTTGGTCGATGTCGGGTCCCGAAATTAAATTGGAAGTCATGTCACAATTTACGGTGGATAATTAATTGGCCTAAATTAACCCAAAAGTTGTGCGAAGAAAATGAAGCACAAGATGGTGTGTCTGAGTGGGACACGAAGGTCATGGACGAAGAGTGTCTCGAGTAGATCATGCATGACAAGTTGGTTTCGAGAAAATGACTACTCTGGTGCTCCTAAATTAAAAGTCATGGTAGCGTGCATATGATGATCAAGGAAAAGAGTGGGAATTCAATTAATAATTAAATGGTTTAAATTGATCCGAACTTGCGCGAAGCAAAAAGAGTACAAGGGAAGAAGTTCGAGTGGGATACGATATATCAACATGAAGATAATCTCGTCTACTACAAACTTCAAGAAGAAAGTTTCCAGAGACTGGCATCCCTGATGCTCTAGAAATCCAAGTCACGGTAAAGAGCATTTGATGATCAAAATTAATTAAATCAAAAATAAATTATCGAAAAATAATTCATTTAGAAATTTCAAAATAATTCCGAAAATTCAGGGGGCTTACATCCTACCCACCTTATAAAAATTTCGTCCTCGAAATTAAAGGTTGGTAGTGGGGGTTAAAACAGGTAGAAGATTTAGGCAATATTTTAGGCACGATCCAAAAATGATGAGTTTTGCACGATCAAGATAATCGATTTAAAATTGTTCAGGCACGATGAGGGATTTGGCCTGATAGAATCATGATACAAACAAAATCATATGTGCGTGATTTCAGAAATAAATCTCGTCATTGGGGCACGATTTAGATATGACAACGAAATCAAAACTTGAGCTTCGTCCGATTACAATCGAGTCAAACATTGATTAACAGGATTTCAGCTCGATGAAATTAGATTTAGGGTTAAGATTATCAAGATCATGAAAATCAAAGTCGGATAGTCATAATCTAAAACAAGGCTAAGAGAAGCAAATGGAGAGAAAAATTTGAGTATAGCACGATTGAGAGATAGAATTGATAGAAATCAGATTATAGGCCACATAAGCACGATCAAGATCCAAGTTCAGTTGTGAATGACGAATAAATCATGAATTCAAAATCAAGATCTTAAAAGCACAATTTAGGAAGGAACCCAAGTCAATTAGGCACGGTAGAAAGTCAAACATATTTAATTCTAACACGACTAATTTCGTAGTCATACTAGTTAGTCGTGATTGAAAGTCAAAAAATTTTAGGCACGAGTTTGAGGTAAGATAAAATGTATAATTATGATCATTAAAATCATGATCAAATGATTCAAGTCGACTTAGTCACGCCAGGTCATCTGGGTACGACTAAGCACAATGAGTTCAGATATAATCAGAAAATTAAATCAGGGTCGAAAAGAGTTTAGGCACGGGTATTCAAAATCCAAACATGATCAAAATCAGAAGGCAATGCACGAGAGTTAATAGCATTGAAATCCAACCATGATAAAGAAATTTGTCTCAACACGATCTAAGTTGATCAACTTTCGAGTAAATCAGAATTTGGGCAAGATGGAGAACAAAATCAACGAAGTCTGGACACGAGCATCTAAGAAGGAAATCATATCACAATGGAATTCGAAACCATTTAAGTTTAATCAACAATCAAGACTCTTTGGCACGAAAAACTAGACAACCAGAATCGATTGGTCAATCAGAGAGGATCAATCTCACGATATCAAAATATAACAAATCAAGGATGTAGAATTGAATTGCTTCTGTTATCATAGAAACCAGAATATGGGATCGTAGGAGGAAGCCGGGGTAATCATCTCGCTCTGCTTCGACTACTACCAACAATGTCTACTCCGAGACGGATGATTACGATACTTCCTCGATTTCTCCCAAGATAAAAAGATATGAAAATTCTAAATTTTTTAAGGTTTTCAAAGTATGGCTGACAGAAGTAGATACAAGATAGGTAATTGGTGGAATCAAGACATAATTGATCAAGACGGAGGAAGTAAAGGTAAGATGAGGAAATCATCATGCGATGAGGAAGAGAAGAATGGGAAAACAGAAGTAATAGTAGGAACTGCTCTTGTCCAATAGGTTAAAACAAGTGAATCAATTTAAGATATGATCTGATAACCATACACGTCTATCCCAAATCATGTTGTCAGAATTCTTGCCACGCCAGTAAGCATAGCGGTAATAAATAATGAAGTCCATAACTATGGTATACACCCTATAATCATGTCATCTAGATTCCTTACCACGCCAACTGGTATGGCTGCAAGAGAATCTAAATGACATAACTAGGATAGTATTTCCAAATCAGGCTCCATGTCCTTGTCTCGCTAGCTAATATGACTGCGATGAATTCTAAACTCCATAAATAAAGTAGACACTTACTATTCTCATCGTCCTCGTCCAAAATATGTTTATCAGGATATCTTAACTCAATTCTTAAAAGAATTATCCAAAACAAAATCAAAGGTCAACAACGAATATTAAGATTTAAAATTCAACAACAAGTCAAGGGTAAGTTAATAGAAACAACGGAAACAACTTCCGAGATAGGGTTCAGAGAAAAATCTCAGGGAAAGTCCCGAGGGTACTACCTAGGTCAAGATAGAAAATGGTGGAATATAATCTAAAACAAACCTCGACCATGATACGAGGTTGGTAAATCATATTCTCTCCCCAACCTAGATGATATACAATTCCAACTTATACCTTCCCTCTGGGGTCCACAAACTCATCCCAAAGAATAATAAAGTACGATAACTGGGAGATATCTCAAGAATCAGGACGGATAGAAACGAATGGGAATAGATTCGAAGAGTTTCGAAATAAGATTCCCAGGGGTCATCCCTAGAATCTATCAAGAGTTTCCAATATGTGACTGAGTACCAAATCCTAAAATATTCTATTACTCAACCTTAATCCTAGGTCAGGCTCGCAGTAGTACAGATAAACTTAAGTACTACCACGACTTCGCATTAATTATAAAGACAGACCTGCATGGGCCACCACAAAAATGTGTCACGACCCGCACCCGCAATATACGGATACGAATACGTGGGTCACGTCCAGCCTATGCCGCAGTATCGACGGTAGAACGTTGTCTAGTACCCAAAAAAATATACACTACAACTAGAAGGTCCATGAACTACTAATATCTACCAATGTACTCTATCACAATCCAACATCTAAGGAAGATAAGACAAGAAAGATAACTAAACACAAGAACATCTAGAAACTACTAGAAGAACATAAGACAGAAAAAAATAAAGAAGAAGAACAAGACAACTAAAGGTACTACTAGGCAACTCACATAGAGGAACAGTGAGAACCACCTCAGCTAGAATCATCCTGCAGTCCAACAAATGTGGCACAACTATCTCCTAAAATTTGTCAACATATTCGGTCAGGATGGAACGAGTACATATATCTCATAACAGATCTCAAGATAGAATAAAAGTCATAAGACTGTAAATAGAGCATATACAATAAAATCATGGAGTGTACATATATGTATCATGGCATGGTAAGCTATAGAGCTAGAACAGGAAAGTAAAACTGATCATGGTATGTACACAAATCAGGGTAAGCCATCTATCCAATGTGTGTGAGTAGTAGTTTCAGCTTGTGACCGGCTTGGGCACCTGTAAGAACTGGCCTGGCTAGTCATAAGTACGGTATATGACTAACACTGTTCGGAAATGCGGGATGGATTTGATCACAAGCATACGCTACTACTCCCCCACCCCCAACTGGTAGAATGGATCCAAACATGACACGTCACTCCACGGGATTCTATGAGAAGGGAGCAAGTCTTCTCTAGAATCGGTGACCATATATTGCGTAAGAGCTACAAGGAAGCTTGCACAATACATCCCAAGCTAACAAGGAGCAACATCTCTCGTCGAGATCCAGAAATACCAATCCGTGAGAACCATGTGTCAGGAATAAGCATATCTACACTAAGTACATGAATTATAACAGTTATCATAAATTGGGAAACAGTTATCAAAGAATGTACTAGCCTGTGATGTGATAGATAAGTCGACTGAGTCCAAGAACAGTGCCTCGAGGACCTATAGATGGAATAATACAAGAGCTGATCAAGGTCAAAAGACATACTAAACATCTAGGTCAAACTAAGTCAAACTAAGACAAACTGGGTTAAGGTTGACGTACAGTTGACTTTGGTCAACTGGTCAACTCCGGTCAACTCTAAGTCTAATCTAGGTTAAAAAGGTCAATGGTTGACCTACAGTTGACTTTGGTCAAAAAGTCAACGTTGGTCAAATCTGATCAAACTTAGGTCAAATGTTGACTCCACTTCGATGTTTAGTCAAAGTAGTCAACCATGGTCAATAAAGGTCAAGCTAGTCTCTATAAACATCTACAAGGTCAACTTATAAATTTCAGTGATTTAGAAATCACTGAAATCGACGGGTCTCTAAAACAACCAAAAGGAGAAAATATTATAATAATATGGTAAAAACCTACAGATGTTGTCGGATGGTGAACCAACCATTACCAACGTGTCCAGAATGGTCAAATCAGCTAGGATAGCCTGTCCATAAGTCCAATTTGGACACAGGGGCAAAAAGGTAATTTTGGGTCAAAACGGTATCCGTGTCGGACCCGCTTTGCACCGAAAAACGTACAAGAATACTAGTCTACCAAACCTAACAAATAATATGTCCACGAATCCAGAATGACGATACGAACCCACCGGTATATCCAGAATTGGATTCCGTTGACCCGATCTCAAATTGGTCCGTTGATCAGGACATTGAAATTCCGATTTACACGAAAAAGCATGTCGGAGCCGATGTCCTCAAAACTCAGCAAATTATATGTCAACGAGTCCAGAATGACGATACGAACTCAACGGTATATCCAAATTGGATTCTGATGAGCCGATCTCAAAATGACCTGTTGACCCGGATATTGGTATCCGACTTACACCGAAATGCGTGCCGGAACCAATGTCCACTAAAATCTAGCAAATTATATGTCAACGAGTCCAGAATGACGATATGAACTCAACGGTATATCCAAAATTGGATTCTGATGAGCCGACGTCAAAAAGTTCCGTTGACCCGGACTGTGGGGCTCGCTTTGCACCAAAATACGTGCCAGGGCCTACGTCCTCCAAATCTAACAAACTTTATATAAAAATGTGCCAGAACGACACCACGAGTCTATGATTGGTGTCAGAAATTGAATACGGAGTCCCGAGTTCAAAAATGGAATTTTATAAGTTGGAAATTATGAATTCGGACGGCCAACTTTGACGTCGAATTCAACCAAAAAAATGTGCTCACAAAGAAATAAAACTGGAGGGGTAGGAAGAGGGTTATACCAGCTTCACATAGGAACCAGTAGCACGCCAGACGGAGCCGCGATGGAGAAGATACGAACCGACGAAGTTGGCTCCGCAAAACTGCCCAAAAATAACACAATTTAAACGGTCAACTTGGTGGCCGGTTTTGATGTAACAAACGACGAAATTAACGGATGAAAATTGAGGGGAGTGAAGAGCTGTCACGACCCGCACCCGCTATAAGGACACGTGCACGTGACAACGCCCAGCCCTCACCGTAAAAACGGCGTGGAACGCTGTAGGTTTTTCTGCTCTAAACAGTTTATATATATATATCAAAAACCTGTCGAGAATATGGTCAACTCCGAACGGAGGACAAGCAATGAATATATATGAGTAATCAATCACAACTCTAAGATAACAAAGTAAAGACTAAAAGATAAAGACAACAAGACGATAATAAAATAATAACCTGTCAAGTCCAACACAAGAATATATACAAGTCCAAGTCTCTAAATACAATCCATAATAATAACAGTCTCAAAAGTAGCTGGAGACAAAGTCCAGTACAAAAGACCTACTCTAACTAAGCAAGTGGTAAGGTCTCGTCAGGCGGAGCTAAGCCCTGCTGGACTAAAGTCTCCAAGTCTACGCCCACTATGTCATCCAGACCGTAGTAGGTAGAATAGTCTCCCTCGTCAGCATCTGTAATATTTGTCAACATATTCTGTCAGGATGGAACGAGTACAATCTACTAACAACAGTTCACAAGATATGACAAAAGCTATAAGACAGTAAATAGAGAGTATATACAAAAAAATCATGGAATGTACATGTGAGTATCATGGCAAGGTAAGCTCTAAAACTAGAGCTAGAACAAGGCAAGTAAACTGATCATGGCATGTACAAAAATCAAGAATCATATCTCTAGGTGTGTGAGTACTAGCTACAATAAGTGGCTGGCTTGGGTCTGCACAAGGTTTACTGATCAGCTAATCCTACATGGAGTGTAGGATTGGTAGCATTCAAGGTCTACAAGAATAAATAAGGCGGGTAATGACCACACATCTACACTAGTACTCTCTGTCCCCGACTGGTAGAGTGGATCCAAGCAAGACACGTTATGACACAGGATTCTACGAGAAGGAAGCAAGTCTCCTCGAGAATCGGTGTCCATATATTGCACAAGAACTACAAGGGAGCTTGCACAAGATATACCAAGATAACGAGGAATAACATCTCATATCGGGATCCATGAATACCAATCCGTGTGACCAATGTGTCGAAAATAAGCATATCTACACTAATTATATGAATTATAACAATCATCGTAAATTGGAAAAGTGTCAGAGAATGTACTCGCCTGTAATATGATATGGTATGTCAACTGGAGCAAATGCAGCGTCTCGAGGACCTATAGAGAACAAGACGTATCAATACTATGTTTAGGAAGTAAAGTCAAGACAATATTAAACCCTATTAAGTCATTCTAGGTCAAGACACATCAAACTAGACCGTACGAGGTCAACCTAAGTCATATTAGGTCTAGCTAGGTCATACTGGGTCAATGCAAGTCAAACGGAATTAATCTAGGTCGATTTGAGTCAACGGTTGACTTACAGTTGACTTTTGGTCAACTCGTCAACTCTGGTCAACTCTGGTCAACCCTGGTCAACCCTAGGTCAATCCTAGGTCAATGGTGACTAATATTTGACTTTCGGTCAACTATACAAGTCTAATGGAATTTGGGACTAAATTGGGTAAAGTGTTGATCCATAGTTGACTTTTAGTCTAAAAAGTCAACCGTGGTCAACCGGGATCAAGACTAGGTCTAGGCGACTATTTCTAATCATTACCAACCTCTACAATCCATATCCAAGTCCATCTTGGACTTCGAAACTCATATCTTGGCCGTAGGCCAATTTCCTATTTTACCTTTTCTAAGGTAAAATTTTAGCCTAGATGGAAACCTAGTTAGCCTACTGTCACCCTCATTTCCCGTATTTCTCGTATTTCGTATTTATACTCGTATCTGGATTTTGGCATGTATTTTTATTTTTCTCAACTTGTGGAATTTCGGTATTTCTCGTATTTTGGTTTTGGCATGGCTCGGTTTTATTGGGGATGGTTCGGTTTGGTTCGGTTTTATGTGTTGGAACACCTTAGCCCTATGCTCCACCCTCAAACTCACCACAACTCCCCCTCATTAAAAACCCACCAACCTCTTCTCTCTCCTCATAACTTTCTCCATTAATTTCTTCTTCTTCTTCTCCTTCCTCCACAACTCTCCTAACCTTAGGCAAGTGCATCTTGCCACTTCATGAGAACCATATTTTCTTGGTCCATTTGCTAGATTAGGACATGGAGATCAACATTAGAACTTGCTATTTTGTGATTTGGAGCTTCCTTCGTTCTAGATCTAAGTTTAGCTATTTTCGGATTTTGTATGGTTTGATCTACTTGGGTTGGATTTTCATGGGTTTTGATGCTTTCATGTGGAAGAGCATTCAGTTTCACTCCAGTTAGAACTTTAGAAATCCGGATTTGGAGTTCGGATGACCAAGTTATGGTATTTTGAAGCCTTGGGTTCGTCCATGGTGTTCTTGCTGTTTGAAGAAGACAGTGAGCAGTCGCAGAGCTTCTTAGCTTACGCCACACAGCCTTGAGTACGCTTCCTGTTGGAAGCGTGACTCACTTGAGCGTGCGTGACTTTTCACGCAGCTGCTCCCTTTAGCGTGCGTGACTTTTCACGCAGCTGCTCCCTTGAGCGTGCGTGACTTTTCACGCAGATGCTCTCTTGAGCGTGCGTGACTTTTCACGCATACTGCTCTCTTGAGCGTGCGTGACTTTCACGCACACTGCTCCCTTGAGCGTGTGTGACTTTTCACATACACTGTTCCCTTGAGCGTGTGTGACTTTTCACGCACACTGTTCCTTGAGCGTGCGTGACTTTTCACGCAGCTGTTCCCTTGAGCGTGCGTGACTTTTCACGTACACTGCTCCTTGAGCGTGCGTGACTTTTCACGTACACTGCTCCTTGAGCGTGCGTGACTTTTTACGCACACTGCTCTGTAGCGTGCGTGACTTTCACCTACGCTGCTCCTTGAGCGTGCGTGACTTTTCGTACGCTGCTGCCCTGACCCCTTGTTTAACCCTTGAAACTTGGAGTTTTGGTTTTATTTCTTTAAGCTTGGCTTTTCTATGACCCTGTATATTGATATTTTATTAGATATTTTACGCTCATTTTATATCCTTACGCCTTTTGTCATGAACTTGATTTTACTTAATATGTTTGGAATGACTATTGTACATGGCTCGGTATGACATGGGACTTGCATAACACGACAGTGACCCGTGGTGGTGCACTCCTGACATGACCGACCTGACATGGTAGTGGCCCGTCGTGGCGCACCCCTGACAAGTACCCTGACATGATTTATTTTAATATTGTTACTTGACCTGTCTTGACACCGTGGGTGGTTCTTTCTTGCTTGCTTGTTAAATCCACTTGTCCTGTCTTGCATCATGTCTAGGATGGGACTCCTGAGTACCACGGTCAAGAGTACCTACTAAAATGGATTAAGGTTAATAACTAGAATAACACAGTAGTCATGAAGAGATTGACACAGCTACAGGCAATCCCGTTACCTGGGCGCTCTTGGGATCTGTAGCCTGCCGTCGAGTAGGGCACATTTCTAGCGCACCGTCGAGTGTTGCACCCTCTAAGTCACCTAAGGGTACATGTGTCTCCTGGACAATGTACCCACCTGAATTCAACCCTAATCTTTCGTCCTGGGTAGCCTGGATGGTCTGCAGGGCTTGTGGCTGTGGAACAATCTCACTGCATCTTGTTAGTAATTAGGCCTGTGATAACCCTAGTTAGTTAAAGTAGTAAGCCGTAGGATCTGCTTGGCCGTGATTGATTGAATGAGGTATAACCCGTTTAGCCATGTCTTGATCCAGTACAAGCTTGCTTCATGTCTTGATTTCTTACATTACTTATCTTGCCGATAAATGGTGGGAAACCAAGCTCTGTTCAGATGAAGGGTTACAACCCCGGTCCTTGTTTGGTTTACGGGTTGTAACCTGGCTATCGGAATAGTTTCATGGTTATCTCGTCGTATATCATCCTGACATGTTTTCGTAATTATAGTTTTAATATTAGATTTTCTGTGCTGATTGCTGGCTTTTGTTCTTATTTTGTGGCCCCCTTGTGGCACTTGCTCTTTCTGGGGTTGACCCAGCTGGTTTTGTGTGGCCAGATTTTGGAGCAGCTCCCGAGGATCTACCAAGCTTCCAGCCCAATGGTGGCGACTAGAAGGAACCCGGGCTACGAGTGGGTTTTCTATTTTGTTTCGCTCACTCTATTGTAAATTTATTCTTTTGAGGCGTTTAGCCGACGAGCACCTGTTAGCTCGATGCACTTTTACTTACTGTCTGCCTACGGGCTGTAAACATGATTAACAAATCCTAGGGTCGATCATGTATGACTAAACTCTTGCTAGTACTAACATTTTGTACGACTAGCTTCATGATCAGCTGATATGTAATATTTGGGACGCCTTTTATTGTATATTTAATGATCATACATCTTGTAATTATGTTACTTGCTTGAGATTGAGACAATAGGCTTGACCTTAAGAGACTGTTGGCTTGTAGTAAACCCTCATATCTAGACAGCCATGACCGTATAGTTGAGATGTATTCTATTTCAATATACGTAGCTGGCTATGTCTGCCCCCGCTCTCCAGTATTCTGGTTCTGGGGCGTGACATGGTTTAAGTGGTGGCCCATGCAGGTCTTGTCAATCAAGAAATGTGAGGGTTTACCGAATAGATGTCTCAATCAGTATTCGCCTTTGATCTCCGCCCGTATTTTCAAATCCCTGAAATTCTTGTCCTGATTACATGCTTGTATCGTTTATCTGTCCTGGTCCTTCCTTATTGTTTTCCTGTGTCGTCTTCTTCAGCGGCACTGTACCTGACCCTGCCGATCAGCAAGGAAGAGCACCTCCCGTGGACCAACAGCAACCCGGAGATCAAGCCCAGCATTCCGGTGTAGCCTCCAGAGTTGTGCCTACTGGAGGAGAGTCACCAGTTCGGCCCGTCCAGCCCGCAGAGCCAGATGATGGTACCTTAGTAGGCCTCATCAGAACCTTGATAGCTTCTCAGGATCGTCGAAGCGACGCCCTGCACCAGACAGTTCAAGATGCTTTGACCAGAGGCGGTCATCCGGGGAACAGCGCGGCCAACAGCTTCAAGCGATTGAACCCTCCTTTCTTCGACGGCACCGAGGATGCGATTGCCGCGGATGCATGGCTTCAGGATACCGAGGTGATTCTGGAAGCATCTAGGACACCCGAGAATGAGAAGGTGGCGGTGGTACGCCTGCAGTTGTTGGACCTAGCTCGCAGTTGGTGGGCGGCACAAGCCATGGGATTAGTAGCACCCATTGCTTGGGCAGTGTTTAGAGAGAGATTCCAGACGAAGTACTTTGATGCTGTGGCTCGGTACGACCTGCAGACCAGATTTACCAACTTGAAGCAAGGAGGCAGGACGGTCGATGGTTATGCATCGGAGTTTTCTAGGCTCAGTAGGTTTGCCCCCACCTTGGTAGCGACCGAGTTTGATAGGGCCCAGCGGTTCCAGCAGGGACTGCATTTGGAGATCTTGTTGGCGGTTGAGCAGTTCGAGCACCAGACGTTCGATGCAGTCTTGAGAGCAGCTAGGAGGCATGAGTATACCTCCCAGAGGATCGTGGATAGGACCGGAGGTAGGAAGCGGTCCCACAGTCAGATGCACCAATCATCAGCTCCAGCCCCGACAGCTAGGGGATTGACCATTGGAACTCCGAGGCGGGCGGCCTCAGTAACGTCGGTTCAGCATTCGACCCCGACGTACCCGCAGCAGCAGAAGCAGAAGCAGACTTCCGCGATGGGATGTTCTCATTGCGGGAAGCCAGAGCATGTGGTGGCAGACTGTCGCAGGGCGCAGGGATTGTGCCTGGCTTGTGGAGCAGCAGAGCATAGAATTGGAGCTTGCCCAAATAGGGGTGGTTCATCAGCATCCAACCCTTCTAGCTCTTCGGTGAGAGGACCAGCCCCAGTTCCAGTCCAGCAGCAGCAACAGCAGTACCCGAGGCCATTGTTGCCTCAGGCCCAGGCCTTTCAGCAGCAGAACCAGCAGCAGTTCACCCAGGCTCCAGCACAGAGTCGGCAGAGGGGTTTCCAGCAGAGGGGACCCGCAGCTAGAGGTCAGGCTATGATGATGACCATGGAAGAAGAAGTTGCACCAGGTGAGGTAGTGGCAGGTACTATTCTCGTCAACTCCTTTCCAGCTTCGGTATTGTTTGATTCTGGTGCATCGCATTCATTCATGTCTGCACGATTCGCGACACGGATAGGATTGGAGCCCGAGTCATTATCAGTGAGGCTCAATATACTTACTGGTAATGGCCTTGTGGGGGTAGATCGAGTGTTTTCCTCGTGTCGGATCGTAGTTAGCGGTAGGGAGTTCCCCGCTAGATTCATAGAGTTTCCTATGGCAGACTATGATGTAGTCCTAGGCATGGATTGGTTGAGAAACCAGTATGCTAGGATAGACTGCCATATTGGCAGAGTTGTCTTTAGTATCCCCGGCGAGCCAGAGTTTTCGTTTTCCAGAGGCGCAGTGGAGCCATCTTCCCCAGCATTGCGGATGGCAGTAGCAGCAGTGCAGTTACCCCGGATAGTTGAAGAGTTTCCAGATGTCTTTCCAGAGGAGCTTCCAGGGATGCCGCCGGAGCGAGAGATTGAGTTAACTATAGACTTGATTCCCGGGACAGCACCAGTGTCAGAGCGAGTCTACAGGATGGCACCTTCAGAATTGGAGATTTTGTACAAGATGATTGAAGAACTGAGGACCGAGGGATTCATCCGTGCTAGTGGATCGCCTTGGGGAGCCCCGATGCTTCTTGTGAAAAAGAAGAATGGTACGTCCAGGCTATGTGTTGATTATCGTACCTTGAATTCAGTGACAATCAAGAACAGATACCCTCTTCCGAGGATAGATGACTTGTTTGATCAGCTCAGAGGGGCTTCAGTGTTCTCGAAGATCGACTTGCGGTCAGGATACCACCAGATCAGAGTCAGAGAGCAGGACATCCCGAAGACAGCCTTCAGATCGAGGTATGGACATTGGGAGTTCCTTGTTATGCCCTTTGGAGCGACCAATGCGCCGGCCGTATTCATGGACCTCATGAATCGCATTTTCATGCCTTACTTGGATCAATTTGTGATCGTGTTCCTAGATGACATCCTAGTCTACAGCAAGAGTGAAGCAGAGCATGAGCAGCATCTCAGAGTCGTCCTTCAGACGCTTCGGGAGCATCAGTTGTACGCCAAGTTCAGTAAATGCGATTTCTGGCTCGATCGCATTTCATACTTGGGCCATATCATTACCCGAGGAGGAGTGGAAGTGGATCCCCAGAAGATTGTGGCTATCGAGTCATGGCCGGTACCCAGCTCAGTGGCAGAGGTTCGCAGCTTCCTCGGATTGGCCGGCTACTACCGGCGGTTCGTTTCAGATTTCGTAAGGATTTCAGCGCCGATGACCCAGTTGACCCGCAAAGATGTGCCGTTTGTTTGGACAGCAGAGTGTCAGGAATCATTTGAGAAGTTGAAGCGAGATTTGATAACGGCTCCCATTCTCACCCTTCCAGATGGGACCGGAGGATTCACAGTTTATTGCGACGCTTCAGGCAGAGGATTGGGGTGTGTCTTGATGCAGCATGGGAAGGTAATATCTTATGCGTCATGGCAACTTCGTGATCATGAGAAGAATTACCCGACCCACGACTTGGAATTGGCGGTGGTAGTGTTTGCTTTGAAGTTGTGGAGACACTACTTGTACGGAGATAGAGTGGAAATATTTACTGATCATAAGAGCCTGAAGTATGTTTTCACCCAGAAGGACCTTAATATGCGGCAGAGAAGATGGCTCGAGCTACTAGTGGACTATGATATGGATTTGCAGTATCATCCCGGGAAGGCCAACGTTGTAGCAGATGCATTGAGCAGGAGAGCCGGAGTTTATCTCCTGACGGCGCAACCAGAATTATTGGCAGATCTTCAGAAGATGGGAATTGAAGTGGTTCTTCCTACCAGTGTGGCATTGATGGCCAGTCTACAGGTTCAGTCCAGCATAGTTGAGAGGATCCGGATGGCGCAGTCAGCAGATTCTAAGATCCAGCGACTCAGAGCAGAGTGTGAAGCAGGAAGAAGGCCAGAGTTATGTATCCATGAAGACGGTACCCTTCGGCATGGCACTCGTCTTTGTGTACCTAGTGGAGATATCAGACAGGAAGTCATGGCAGAAGCCCACAGTTCACAGTATTCTATTCATCCGGGTGGTACGAAGATGTACCGTGATATTCGTCAGCATTTTGGTGGAATGACATGAAGAAGGAGATAGCCCGGTTTGTCTCTCGGTATTTGGTTTGCCAACAGGTTAAAGCTGAACATCAGAGGCCCGCTGGACTTCTTCAGCCCTTATCGATCCCAGAATGGAAATAGGAACATATAACCATGGATTTCATGACCGGATTGCCCAGATCTCCGGCCGGCAGAGATGCTATTTGGGTAATTATGGACATGCTTACCAAGGTGGCACATTTTCTTCCATTCAGAGTTGGACAGTCGACGGCGCAGCTAGCAGAGATGTACCTCAGACAGATCGTCAGGCTTCACGGTATGCCAGTCAGCATCACCTCAGACAGGGATTCAAGATTCACATCACATTTTTGGCGCAGCTTGCAGAAGAGTTTGGGGACTCGTCTTCAGTTCAGCTCAGCTTATCACCCGCAGACGGATGGTCAATCAGAGCGCACAATCCAGACCCTTGAGGATATGTTGAGATCCTGTACCCTTGACTTCGGTGGTTCATGGGAGGATCATCTGCACCTGGTGGAATTCTCGTACAACAACAGTTATCAGGCCAGTATCCAGATGGCACCCTTCGAGGCTCTTTATGGCAGGAAGTGCAGATCCCCGCTAGCATGGGACGATGTCGGGGAGAGGCAGATGCTCGGACCCGAATTAATTTCCCAGACTGTTGAAGTGGTCCGGAAGGTCAGAGATCACCTCCAAGTTGCCCAGGACCGCCAGCGCCATTGGGCCGATGCTCATCGGCGTCCCTTAGAATTTGCTGTCGGCGACCATGTATTCCTTAGGATCTCGCCTAACCGCGGCGTCATTCGCTTCGGCGTGCGGGAAAAGCTTAGTCCTAGGTATATAGGGCCGTTCGATATTCTAGAGCGAGTAGGAGATGTATCCTATCGTCTCGCTCTTCTGCCGTCGCTAAGTGAGGTACATGATGTATTCCATGTGTCCCAATTACGACGGTATATTCCGGACCCGAGCCACATTCTAGACCATTCGGAATTGGTTGTTGGTACCAACCTTTCGTATGAGGAGAGGCCCGTGTCTATTTTGGACCGGAGGGAGAAGATACTCAAGAACAAGACTGTTAAATTAGTCCGTGTTGCTTGGGGTCATCACTCTCTAGGTGAGTCAACGTGGGAGCGTAAGGACGACATCCGATCGCGATATCCCTACCTGTTTGACTCGTGAGGTATAATGTCTTTCTTATGCTTTACGTTTTCCCTTCCTTGCTTGCATTGTATGATTGTATGATTGGACTGCTTAGTGTAACTTGCATGTGCTTAGTGTAGCTTGTCGTGACAATCTCTAGCTCCTTGATTAAATTCCGAGGACGGAATTCTTTTAAGGTGGGTAGAGTTGTCACCCTCATTTCCCGTATTTCTCGTATTTCGTATTTATACTCGTATCTGGATTTTGGCATGTATTTTTATTTTTCTCAACTTGTGGAATTTCGGTATTTCTCGTATTTTGGTTTTGGCATGGCTCGGTTTTATTGGGGATGGTTCGGTTTGGTTCGGTTTTATGTGTTGGAACACCTTAGCCCTATGCTCCACCCTCAAACTCACCACAACTCCCCCTCATTAAAAACCCACCAACCTCTTCTCTCTCCTCATAACTTTTTCCATTAATTTCTTCTTCTTCTTCTCCTTCCTCCACAACTCTCCTAACCTTAGGCAAGTGCATCTTGCCACTTCATGTGAACCATATTTTCTTGGTCCATTTGCTAGATTAGGACATGGAGATCAACATTAGAACTTGCTATTTTGTGATTTGGAGCTTCCTTTGTTCTAGATCTAAGTTTAGCTATTTTCGGATTTTATATGGTTTGATCTACTTGGGTTGGATTTTCATGGGTTTTGATGCTTCCATGTGGAAGAGCATTCAGTTTCACTCCAGTTAGAACTTTGGAAATCCGGATTTGGAGTTCGGATGACCAAGTTATGGTATTTTGAAGCCTTGGGTTCATCCATGGTGTTCTTGCTGTTTGAAGAAGACAGTGAGCAGTCGCAGAGCTTCTTAGCTTACGCTACACAGCCTTGAGTACGCTTCCTGTTGGAAGCGTGACTCACTTGAGCGTGCGTGACTTTTCACGCAGTTGCTCCCTTGAGCGTGCGTGACTTTTCACGCAGCTGCTCCCTTGAGCGTGCGTGACTTTTCACGCAGCTGCTCTCTTGAGCGTGCGTTACTTTTCATGCACACTGCTCTCTTGAGCGTGCGTGACTTTTCACGCACACTGCTCCCTTGAGCGTGTGTGACTTTTCACGTACACTGTTCCCTTGAGCGTGCGTGACTTTTCACGCAGCTGCTCCCTTGAGCGTGCGTGACTTTTCACGTACACTGCTCCTTGAGCGTGCGTGACTTTTCACGCACACTGCTCTGTAGCGTGCGTGACTTTCACCTACGCTGCTCCTTGAGCGTGCGTGACTTTTCATACGCTGCTGCCCTGACCCCTTGTTTAACCCTTGACCCTTGGAGTTTTGGTTTTATTTCTTTAAGCTTGGCTTTTCTATGACCCTGTATATTGATATTTTATTAGATATTTTACGCTCATTTTATATCCTTACGCCTTTTGTCATGAACTTGATTTTACTTAATATGTTTGGAATGACTATTGTACATGGCTCGGTATGACATGGGACTTGCATAACACGACAGCGACCCGTGGTGGTGCACTCCTGACATGACCGACCTGACATGGTAGTGGCCCGTCGTGGCGCACCCCTGACAAGTACCCTGACATGATTTATTTTAATGCTGTTACTTGACCTGTCTTGACACCGTGGGTGGTTCTTTCTTGCTTGCTTGTTAAATCCACTTGTCCTGTCTTGCATCATGTCTAGGATGGGACTCCTGAGTACCACGGTCAGGAGTACCTACTAAAATGGATTAAGGTTAATAACTAGAATAATACAGTAGTCATGAAGAGATTGACACAGCTACAGGCAATCCCGTTACCTGGGCGCTCTTGGGATCTATAGCCTGCCGTCGAATATGGCACATTTCCAGCGCACCGTCGAGTGTTGCACCCTCTAAGTCACCTAAGGGTACATGTGTCTCCTGGACAATGTACCCACCTGAATTCAACCCTAATCTTTCGTCCTGGGTAGCCTGGATGGTCTGCAGGGCTTGTGGCTGTGGAACAATCTCACTGCATCTTGTTAGTAATTAGGCCTGTGATAACCCTAGTTAGTTAAAGTAGTAAGCCGTAGGATCTGCTTGGCCGTGATTGATTGAATGAGGTATAACCCGTTTAGCCATGTCTTGATCCAGTACAAGCTTGCTTCCTGTCTTGATTTCTTACATTACTTATCTTGCCGATAAATGGTGGGAAACCAAGCTCTGTTCAGATGAAGGGTTACAACCCCGGTCCTTGTTTGGTTTACGGGTTGTAACCTGGCTATCGGAATAGTTCCATGGTTATCTCGCCGTATATCATCCTGACATGTTTTCCTAATTATAGTTTTAATATTAGATTTTCTGTGCTGATTGCTGGCTTTTGTTCTTATTTCGTGGCCCCCTTGTGGCACTTGCTCTTTCTGGGGTTAACCCAGCTGGTTTTGTGTGGCCAGATTTCGGAGCAGCTCCCGAGGATCTACCAAGCTTCCAGTCCAATGGTGGCGACTAGAAGGAACCCGGGCTACGAGTGGGTTTTCTATTTTATTTTGCTCACTCTATTGTAAATTTATTCTTTTGAGGCGTTTAGCCGACGAGCACCTGTTAGCTCGATGCACTTTTACTTACTGTCTGCCTACGGGCTGTAAACATGATTAACAAATCCTAGGGTCGATCATGTATGACTAAACTCTTGCTAGTCCTAACATTTTGTACGACTAGCTTCATGATCAGCTGATATGTAATATTTGGGACGCCTTTTATTGTATATTTAATGATCATACATCTTGTAATTATGTTACTTGCTTGAGATTGAGACAATAGGCTTGACCTTAAGAGACTGTTGGCTTGTAGTAAACCCTCATATCTAGACAGCCGTGACCGTATAGTTGAGATGTATTCTATTTCAATATACGTAGCTGGCTATGTGTGCCCCCGCTCTCCAGTATTCTGGTTCTGGGGCGTGACACTTATCTTGCCGATAAATGGTGGGAAACCAAGCTCTGTTCAGATGAAGGGTTACAACCCCGGTCCTTGTTTGGTTTACGGGTTGTAACCTGGCTATCGGAATAGTTCCATGGTTATCTCGTCGTATATCATCCTGACATGTTTTCGTAATTATAGTTTTAATATTAGATTTTCTGTGCTGATTGCTGGCTTTTGTTCTTATTTCGTGGCCCCCTTGTGGCACTTGCTCTTTCTGGGGTTGACCCAGCTGGTTTTGTGTGGCCAGATTTCGGAGCAGCTCCCGAGGATCTACCAAGCTTCCAGCCCAATGGTGGCGACTAGAAGGAACCCGGGCTACGAGTGGGTTTTCTATTTTGTTTCGCTCACTCTATTGTAAATTTATTCTTTTGAGGCGTTTAGCCGACGAGCACCTGTTAGCTCGATGCACTTTTACTTACTGTCTGCCTACGGGCTGTAAACATGATTAACAAATCCTAGGGTCGATCATGTATGACTAAACTCTTGCTAGTCCTAACATTTTGTACGACTAGCTTCATGATCAGCTGATATGTAATATTTGGGACGTCTTTTATTGTATATTTAATGATCATACATCTTGTAATTATGTTACTTGCTTGAGATTGAGACAATAGGCTTGACCTTAAGAGACTGTTGGCTTGTAGTAAACCCTCATATCTAGACAGCCGTGACCGTATAGTTGAGATGTATTCTATTTCAATATACGTAGCTGGCTATGTCTGCCCCCGCTCTCCAGTATTCTGGTTCTGGGGCGTGACACCTACCTACGCTTGTTATTTTGACCCGAGCTCCCTAGGGTAGTAAGGTACTAGCCTATACATATGTTACCTACCAAAATACCTAGGTAAAGTGGACGTCTAGTCCATCTTACGGCCCATTGTCGATATCTTGAATATTTTAAGATACGCAATGGTACGGCGCGATACCGGCGCCCTATGTCACGCCCCAGAACCAGAATACTGGAGAGCGGGGGAGTGACTCATCCAGCTACGTATTACGGGTAGAAGAATACCGTATAATACGATCAATGCTGTCTAACCAGACGAGGGGGTGCATACTACATAAAAGTCTTACTATGGTCATTACACATCTATTGTCTCAATCATTCAAACAAGAAACAGAAATATAGAACATGTAAGGTAAAGCAGTAAGGCGTCCCAAACGCTCAGTCAAAATGTTCTTGAGATCTGGCTTTACAAAATACAGCCAGATGATGTAGTAAGTATACACAATTGTTATCAGCTGCAGTCTGACTTAATTACAATTATGCAAAAGTAAGTACAAGACAATCCGACTAACATGTCGGTGCCAAACGGCAAGGTATAAAGTAGATAACAAAACGAGTGGTGAAGTTAAGGAACCCACTCGAGGCCTCCTGCGATCATTCCTCTAGTATTGACCATCCTGGAGGTGGAAGTACGCTGAGTCCTCGGGAACTGGCTCTAAATCTGGCCATGCAAAACCAGAGAGGTTAGACCTCTAATAGCAAGTACCACAAGGGAGCACGACATGAGAACTAAAACCAATAAGTAAGAGAATATAATAATAGATCTCTGCTTTCCACTAGGATTCACATCACATCACGACACTTCGAACCAACCTCCCAACCAAACAAGGACAGAAGTTGGCCCGTCATGTCCTGACATTCTGATCATCCCAGTTAGGTAACAGAGTACAGTGCACAAACAAATCATCTTGAACGGCCAATCAACTCCTACGGCTTGCTATTATGAGTCCCAAGTTATCCTGGAATAATGCAATTAGGGATTCCTCAGTTCTTACTATGTGCAAGCAAGGCTAGTCTATCCAGTCGATCAATCGGCTGGGTAATCCTGGAAAAGTCCTGTACGAACCTCCGATAGTAACCTGCCAGACCCAGAAAACTCTAAACCTCTGCTACTGAGCTCAGCGTAGACCAGGACTCTACCGCAGAAATCTTCTTCGGATCCACTAAAATCCCCTCGCCAGAGACAACATGGCCTAGGAACTCCACGCGATCCAAGAAGAACTCGCACTTGGACAGCTTCCCATACAGCTGCTCCCTTCTGAGAGTGTCCAACACAATCCTCTGGTGCTCCTCGTGCTCCTCTGGTGTCTTCGAATAGATGAGGATGTCATCAATGAAGACCACCACGAACTTGTCAAGGTACTGATAAAATACCTTGTTCATCAAGTTCATGAATACCGCCGGGGCGTTGGTCAACCCAAACGGCATGACGGTATACTCATACTGGCCATAGCGAGTCCGAAAGACAGTCTTCGGAATTTCATCCCGCTTCACCTTTAGCTGATGGTACCCGGTGCACAAGTCGATCTTCGAGAACACTCTCGCCCCGCTCAACTGGTCGAACAAGTCATCAATCCTTGGCAAAGGATACTTGTTCTTGATGGTAAGTCTGTTGAGCGCCCTGTAATCAATACACAGACGTACCGTACCATCCTTCTTGGGGACGAAAAGAACTGGCGCACCCCAAGGTGAGGAGCTAGATCGAATAAAGCCCTTGTCCTCCAGCTCGTCGACCTGCTTCTTCAGCTTCGCTAGCTCACTGTTATTGATTCTATAGACGTGCTGGGAGATAGGCTCAGCGCCCGGCACTAGGTCTATAGAAAACTCAACATCACGATCTGGCGGCATCCCGGGCAGCTCCTCGGGAAAGACATCCAAGAACTCAGCAATGAGTGGATGTGGCAACACCGGCCCCGCCAACAACGCTCCGCAGAATCCATCTCCCTGCTCCACTCCACCCCTGGTGAACTCATACTCCGGCTCTCCCGACGGCCTAAACAGAATCCTGCCCCCTCTGCAGTCGATGCTAGCGTGGTGCATGCTCAACCAATCCATGCCGAGTACCACATCGTAACTCGAAAGTGGCATTACGAGCAAACACGCACTCAGCTCCCGGTCTCTCAAAGAAACTCTCCGCCCCTTGCAAACATTATTAACTAGGATGATGCCATTTCCAGTCATAATCTTGCAAGTCCTACCCAGATATTCAGCAATAATATTGTGCCTAAGAGCAAAAGATACAGACACAAAACTGTACGTAGCACCAGAATCAAACAAGGCTAAAGCTGGAAAAGAATCGAGCAGAATAGAACCTGCGACTACATCTGCAATAGGCTCCATCTCCTCAGCTGCAAGAGCAAAGGCTCTACCCTGACCACCCCGCTGCTGGTGGTGCTGAACAAACCGCTGCTGCTGGGTCGGAAGTGGACCCCTCTGCTGCACTGCAGGAACTCTCGCCGGTGCCCCCTGAGCTGCTACCGCTCCACGGACTACCCTGCGAGGGTTCGCAGGATAATCCCTCAACTGATGTCCAGCCTCTCCACAATAGAGGCACATGCCCAGCCTCTTTCGACAGACCTCCCAGATGTGACCGAGCTTCTTGCAGTAGCCACAAGGAACCCCATGCTGTGCCTGCCTCTGCTGAGTGTGCCGCACCTGCTGCTGAACCGGTGCTCTGGCCTACACCTGCGGCTGGTGATGCTGGAAAGAACGATGCTGAAGCTGAGGGCGCTTAGCATCCCCTGCGCTGCTACTAGCCCCCGAGAAAAGATCACGCTCCCTCTTGGGCTTCAAGCCCCACTCCCGCTCAACTTTGCGGGCCTTCGCGTAGATCTGGGTATAAGTCTCATAGAAGGAGGAAATGAGGATCTTGATATCCCAAGTCAGCCCCTCCCTGAAATGGCTCGCCCTGATCTCCGGGTCTCGAACCATGTACTCTGCGTATCGGCTCAGACGGCCGAACTCCGCTGCGTACTCCTCCACAGATAGACTGCCCGGCTGCAGATCTTGGAACAGTCGCACCAGGTCAATCTTATCTGTGGGGGAAAAGAACTTCTCCTTGAAGAGGAGCTTGAACTCTGTCCAAGTACGGCCCTCTCCAGCTAGGGCTGGCTCGTTTCTGAACCAGGTGCGCGCAATGTCTAGCAACTGCAAACCTACCGCCTCGACCTTCAGGTCGTCTGCCAGGCGGGAGGCCCTCATCTGTCGCTCGATATCCTCGAGCCAATCATCTGCATAGACCACACCCTCGGTCATGCTAAAGTCATGGGGCCCGAGCTTCTTGAAGTCCTAGATATCTCCGTACCTCGGTCGCATCCCTGGATGAGGAGCCCTCTGCTCCACGGCTGCAAGGGCCAACTGATGGGCATCTTCCATGCCCTGACGCATCGCGTCTGTCTGCCTCTGCTGAGCCTCGGCCTGGGCTCTCTGAGTCTCCAGCATCTGCTGGAAGAAGGTAAGCATCTGCCCCATATCTGTAGGCAGAGGAGGTGGAGGTGGAAGTACATCTGCAACTAGTGGAGGAATTCGCTGCGCAGCAGGAGGAAGAACGACCCTGACAACTCCCGTCGTAGCCCCTGGCACTGCGGGAAGAGCACCCGCAACCCCAGGGACGGTCATCGAGAGCGCTGGAGGAGTACCCCCGAGAGCCCCAACAGAAGTTCCATCTGCAGGGGAAGTGACCGGAGCCTGCCCGCCAGAGGTGGCAGACCTATTCGTCTCCCCGTGCTCCTCACCAGGAGAGTGAGTCATAACTATCCTAGAGACAAATTGAAAAGAAGATATCAATATGGCACATGAAGGCAATATCAAAGGAGGACAGCTAGAATACAGTAAATCAATATCAAAGACGGTAAGCAAGATAAGCAAGAAAAGATCCTACTGTGATTGAGCACTCTTAGCCTACTACCTCCTATGTGTAACACAGGCTCGTAGTCAACACTCTAAGACGAGTGCCGCCACGACATCGCACTAATTGCGACTACAGGACCTGCATGGGCCACCACTAAAACGTGTCACGATCCGCACCCGCTATAAGGGCACGTGCACGTGACAACGCCCAGCCCTCACCGTAAAAACGGCGTGGAACGCTGTAGGTTTTTCTACTCTAAATAGTTTATATATATATCAAAAACCTGTCGAGAATATGGTCAACTCCGAACGGAGGACACGCAATGAATATATATGAGTACTCAATCACAACTCTAAGATAACAAAGTAAAGACTGAAAGATAAAGACAACAAGACGATAATAAAATAATAACCTGTCAAGTCCAACACAAGAATATATACAAGTCCAAGTCTCTAAATACAATCCATAATAATAACAGTCTCAAAAGTAGCTGGAGACAAAGTCTAGTACAAAAGACCTACTCTAACTAAGCAAGTGGTAAGGTCTCGTCAGGCAGAGCTAAGCCCTGCTGGACTAAAGTCTCCAAGTCTACGCCCACTACGTCATCCGGACCGTAGTAGGTAGAATAGTCTCCCTCGTCAGCATCTGTAATATTTGTCAACATATCCTGTCAGGATGGAACGAGTACAATCTACTAACAACAGTTCACAAGATATGACAAAAGCTATAAGACAGTAAATAGAGAGTATATACAAGAAAATCATAGAATGTACATGTGAGTATCATGGCAAGGTAAGCTGTAAAACTAGAGCTAGAACAAGGCAAGTAAACTGATCATGGCATGTACAAAAATCAAGAATCATATCTCTAGGTGTGTGAGTACTAGCTATAATATGTGGCCGGCTTGGGTCTACACAAGGTCTACTGATCAGCCAATCCTACATGGAGTATAGGATTGGTAGCATTCAAGGTCTACAAGAATAAATAAGGCGGGTAATGACCACACATCTACACTAGTACTCCCCGTCCCCGACTGGTAGAGTGGATCCAAGCAAGACACGTTATGACACGGGATTCTACGAGAAGGGAGTAAGTCTTCTCGAGAATCGGTATCCATATATTGCACAAGAACTACAAGGGAGCTTGCACAAGATATACCAAGATAACGAGAAATAACATCTCATGTCGGGATCCATGAATACCAATCCGTGTGACCAATGTGTCGAGAATAAGCATATCTACACTAATTACATGAATTATAACAATCATCGTAAATTAAAAAAGTGTCAGAGAATGTACTCGCCTATAATATGATATGGTATGTCAACTGGAGCAAATACAGCGTCTCGAGGACCTATAGAGAACAAGACGTATCAATACTATGTTTAGGAAGTAAAGTCAAGACAATATTAAACCCTATTAAGTCATTCTAGGTCAAGACACATCAAACTAGACTGTATGAGGTCAACCTAAGTCATATTAGGTCTAGCTAGGTCATACTGGGTCAATACAAGTCAAACGGAATTAATCTAGGTCGATTTGAGTCAACGGTTGACTTACAGTTGACTTTTGGTCAACTGGTCAACTCTGGTCAACTCTGGTCAACCCTGGTCAACCCTAGGTCAATCCTAGGTCAATGGTGACTAATAGTTGACTTTCGGTCAACTACACAAGTCTAATGGAATTTGGGACTAAATTGGGTAAAGTGTTGACCCATAGTTGACTTTTAGTCTAAAAAGTCAACCGGGGTCAAGACTAGGTCTAGGCGACTATTTCTAATCATTACCAACCTCTACAACCCATATCCAAGTCCATCTTGGACTTCGAAACTCATATCTTGGCCGTAGGCCAATTTCCTATTTTACCTTTTCTAAGGTAAAATTTTAGCCTAGGTGGAAACCTAGTTAGCCTACCTACGCTTGTTATTTTGACCCGAGCTCCCTAGGGTAGTAAGGTACTAGCCTATACATATATTACCTACCAAAATACCTAGGTAAAGTGGACGTCTAGTCCATCTTACGGCCCATTGCCGATATCTTGAATATTTCAAGATACGCAATGGTACGGCGTGATACCGGCGCCCTACAACCCCGATTTCCACTCGGGAGCCTACCCGCAAAATCTAATTCATATAACCTCGGTCCACGCCAAGTTTCATCGCGATCCGATACTCGGAGCTCAAATTCCCTTCTAACTCGATTTCCTCTAAAACTCCTTTCTAGCATCCTATTCTAATTCTTCCTCTCAACTCTTCTTCTAACTTCTTCTTTCTATTTTCTTTTCTCCTTTCTCTTATTCTAATTCTCTTCCTCTCTAATTCTAATTCTTCTCCTTCTAATCTTCCAACTTAACTCTTTCTCATTCCCCTTCTAACTTCTTCTCATTCTCCTTCCTAACTTCTTCTCATCCTTCTTCTTCTAACTTCCTCTTATTCTAATTCCTCTCTAATTTCTTCTAATTTCTCCTTCTAAAACTTCTATCTAACCACCTAACTATCTATCTATATATATATACAAACATATATATATACACATATATATGGGGGGTTAAATATAGGGGTTAAATGGCTAAAAAGGGGGGGGTTTAGGGGGGACTGCTGCTGCAATTGCTGCTATGCTGCAGCTGCTACTGCCTGCTGCTTGCTGCTGCTGCAGTGGCTGCTAGCTGCTGCTGCAGTTGCTTCTCCTCCTTCTTCTATCTCCTCTTCCTCCCTCTCATCTATCTCTCTACATATATATATATATATATATACCAATACACTCACACACAAATCTCCACATACATACACACACACGTATATCTACATATATATAAATACACACACACGTATATCTACATATGTGTAAATACACCCACACACACATATAGATATATATACAATATAGACACACACACACAAATACTCACACACTCACAAACACACAATCCACCCTCTCACACTCTCTCACACACACTCACACAAGCACACACACTCTCCATACCACTCTCACACCACTCTCTACACACACTCACACAAATATATATATATATATACTACATACACACACACATATATATATATATATATATATATATATATATATATATATATATATATATATATATATATATATATATATATATACATCCCACTCTAATTAGAAAACCCCTAATTAATCCTCTAACCTAGATTTTTAGGAAACCTACAATTTTCTATGGGCAAAATGTAGAGAATCCTCTTCTCTACACTTATTGTGAAAGCAATAAATGGAAAAGGAGAATTAATGATGAATTAAATTCATACCTAGAATAGGTTTCTTTGGAGAGAGAGAGGGAGCTTTGAAAAGAAAAAAAAAATTGGGAGAGAGAGAGAGAGCTTTGCTTAATGAGGAAGAAAGGGGGGGCTCCTACTCATGGCCGGCCAAGTGTGGCTAATGGGTTTGGGTTGGGGATCCAATAAGCCCCCAACCCATTAGACTTGGTTTAGGTTCAAATTGAATTCGGTTTGGTTCGGTTTGTTTCTAATTAACCAATTAAGCTCTAAAATGACTAATTAAGCCATAGAAGTTGGGTTTATGATTTCTAACCTAATTATGATGGTATGTGGGCCAAGCCCAGCTAGTATGGGGGTCCCACTAGGGTCCAGGCTACCCGGGTCTCCAATTTGATTCCGAATTGGATAAAAATCCAAACCAAACCAAATAAATCCCAAAAAATCACATAAAATAAATAAAAATTCCTAAAAATTATAAAACTTGAAAAATGACGAAAATACCTCTAATTTGAAAATTGGGGGTGACAAGAGCTATATACCTAGATCGAGACGGAGCAAAGAAATCGCCGATCCAACGGTCGTATTTCCCGAAAAACGCGCACAAAGTCGCAGTCCTGGGCGAGAATTCTGTGTTCCGTTCCCGCACGCGTGTCGACGGAACTCCGTGCAAAACGTACGAATCGGGCGTTTCACGCGTCGGGGAAGAAGCAGCGCGCCACGGGGAGGCCGCTGGGTGTTCGTCGGAGTGGGGTGGCCGTGCGGCGGCGACGGTTGCCCGTGGCGACGGTGGTGGCATCGCCCCACGCTGCGGCTACTGTTCGCAGCTGCTGGCAACTGCTGCTGCTGCGTGGCGCTGTTGCGGTGGCGCGCCGGCCTTGTGCGGCGGAGGCCGGCCACGGCGGCTGTGGCGCAGCGTCGGGCACGGCGGGGATGGTGGACTGAACGATAATGGTGATGGAGATGGAGTTGATGATGGTGATAATGGTGATGGAAATGGAGTTGAAGATGGTGATAATGGTGATGGAGATGAAGCGGGGTGGAGCTCGGAAAGCTTGGCCATGGGCGGCCGAGCTCCGGCCAGGGGAGGAGGCCGAGGAGTTGGTGCTCGGGAGGAGGAGGAGATGGCCATGGTGATGGTATTAGTGGTTTGATGGTGAGGGTGGTGGTGTTGGTGGTTTGTGGAGGTTGTGATAATATGAAGAAGAAGAAGAAAATGAAGAAGGAGAAGGAAAGAAAAATAATGATGAAGAAGGAGGGGATGGGGTGTGCTCGGCTGGTCGTACACAGGAAGGAAGAGGGGGTTGTGTCTGATGGAGTGAGAGAGAGAGATTATATATATATAATATATATGTGTGTATATATTTTATATAGAAGAGAGAGAGAATGAGATATATTTTAGAGAGAGAGAGGAATATTTTAGAGAGAGAGAGATTGAGATCGGCCACATGGGGGGGAGTTGATGTGCTGGTGATGGGGTGTGGAGTGTAGGTAGAGAGAGAGTGAGTTGTTTAAATGTAGAGAGAGAAGGAGTGTATTATACATTATATTATATATGTACATATATATACATATATAAAAGAGAGGGAAATAGAGATATTTAAAAATAGGAAAAAGTGAGAATTTATGTGGGGTGTATGGGTAGTCACGAGAGGACAACATGGAGCTTGGGTTCGGGTTCGGTCGAGCCGGGTCGGGTCAAAATCGGACATGGTGCAATATTTGAATTAAAATAGGTATTTATGATCATGAAAAAATAAATAGCATGTGGGGACTCAAATAAATAGGACGCAAGTGTCATGCGGGTAGTATGCTTCGTGTGGGCTATGTCAATATTTGGGGTTAACAGATTTGGATCGATATCGGGTCCCAAAATTAAATTGGAAGTCAGGTCACAATTTACGGTGGATAATTAATTGGCCTAAATTGACCCAAAAGTTGTGCGAAGAAAATAAAGCACAAGATGGTGTGTCTGAGTGGGACACGAAGGTCATGGACGAAGAGTGTCTCGAGTAGATCATGCATGACAAGTTGGTTTCGCGAAAATGACTAGTCTGGTGCTCCTAAATTAAAAGTCATGGTAACGTACATATGATGATCAAGGAAAAGAGTGGGAATTCAATTAATAATTAAATGGTCTAAATTGACCCGAACTTGTGTGAAGCAAAAAGAGTACAAGGGAAGAAGTTCGAGTGGGACACGATATATCAACATGAAGATAATCTCGTCTACTACAAACTTCAAGAAGAAAGTTTCCAGAGACTGGCATCCCTGATGCTCTAGAAATCCAAGTCACGGTAAAGAGCATTTAATGATCAAAATTAATTAAATCAAAAATAAATTATTGAAAAATAATTCATTTAGAAATTTCAAAATAATCTCGAAAATTCAGGGGGCTTACACCTGCTGCAGGGGACCATTTGAGGATATTCCTATTAGTATCGATATCGAAATCGGCATCACACCATTCATATGAGTATCGATATTAAAATCGGTATCAGACCATTCCTATGAGTATCGATATCGAAATCAGCACCACACCATTCCTATGAGTATCGATGTTGAAATCGGTCATATCGACCATTCCTATGAGTATCGATATCGAAATCGGTATCAGACCATTCCTATGAGCATCGATATCGAAATCGGTAACATACCATTCCTATGAGTATCGATATCGAAATCGGTAATATCGACCATTCCTATGAAGTATATGTTAGATTAATAGTCCAAGTCTAATATATCGTGTCCAAGTCCAATGTGCTCGTATCCAAGTCCAATGTGCTCGTATACAATTTCTCGGATCATTTGTGTTTGTTTACTTCCTTGCTTAATTCATAAGATGTATGTTATTAACATTTCAGATATATTTCACTTTGGTTAAGATATCGGATATCCATAATCATGACTATGATGACCGAACTTTAATCATGAAGGAAGAAGGATAACTAACTCGATTTAGAAAGAATTAGTACAAAGTTGGACAAGGCTCTTCTCTTAGAGAAACATAACTACATATGAGACTTTCAAAAGGGAAATCCTTTTCAAGTGTTTCAAAAATCTCAAGTTGGGAACAGTACTTAAATACATGTTTCTCTCAGTTTAGTTTTCTCTAAAAAAATAATTTGTTTTCTTTCTAGTTCAATTCATCTCAGTCTTAGTATGTATGTTCTTTCTTAAGAATTTCAGATATATATTCACTATGGTTAACTAAAATATTCAGGTATCCTCAATTTGGGATATCATTTCTAATCATGTATACTAGGAAAGGAAAGTGATTACTTTCCTATGTTTGGACGCCAAAGAAATTGAGGAGGAAAGGAAAATGATTCCCAATGGAAGGGAAATTAGGGAGAAAAGTGATTACATCCATCCCAATAGATTTAATATATATTGTTTAAATGTTATTTAGATATTAAATCCCAGATTTCTATTGGTTTAGAGATGTGTTTTTCTATGTATCATATTATTTAACTATATGTATATATGTATGTATATATCAATGGTTATATATATGTTATTCTCTCTCTATATATATATGTATATATATTTGTGGCTTATATATATGTATATATATGTGATATTATGTGTGTTTACATTTGTGTTCATGTTGGGTGAGAGTTCGGCCAATGGGGTGGTGAATTAGAGTTGGAATTGGTTGATATTGTGAGTGTATGTGTATTTGTTAGAGAGGGAGGATTGAGAGTGTGGGGTTTTGGTTTTGTGTAGTGTGTGTATATATAGAGTTAGAGAGAGTGAGGGATTAGAGGGAGTGACTGATGGAGTGAAAATGGGGGACTTCACTGCTGTGAACAGTTGCATTGGAGTATATCAGTCCCCACCCAGGGGACTGATCTCTGGAGACTCAACAGTCCCCAAAGGGGACTGTTATTTAGTAGCAGCAGTAGCAGTAACTTACTGCTATTTAATAGCAGTAACTTACTGCTATTTAATAGCAGTGAGGGGGGCAGGGGATCAACCATATCTGCCATATCAACCCATTTAACACCCTCATTCCAGTCCAAGGTTGACAGCCAACTAGTCCCCCATTTAGCAGCCTATAAGCACTCCAAAACCAGTCCATAATACATGTCCTTAGCTGCCCTATAGCAGTCCATATAACCTCCAAACCTGTCCTTCATGATAGCCCATAGACTGTCCCATAACAGTCCTTAATAGGCCCCTTAAACCTGTCCTATTTCAGTCCCTATAACTTAGCTATTTGCTGTCACAAACCACCCCATAGCACCCCTAAACCAGTCCCTAACTAGCCTATATTATATATGTTACAAAATGACATAACTGCTCAAAGAGAATTAGCACATATATTATATATGTTCGTGTCGTATTCGTGTCTGTGTCGTGTCCATGTCAAATGTCTACTAGAGATATCGGGTTAGGGTTTACCTGAGCTTTGGGGCTGATAGAGGAAGGGGTGGCCGAGAGGAGGAGGAGAAGGAGCTCGCGGTGGAGGATCTCCGCGGCGCGTGTAGGCGGTTGGAGGAGGAGGAACTCGGTGGAGGAGCTCGGTTGGAGGAGGAGGGGATCTTGGGATGGCCGAGTAGGAGGAGGAGGAGCTCGCGGTGGAGGAGGAGGAGGAGGGGTCGGTGGAGGAGCTCGGAGAGGAGGAGGAGCACGCAGCAACGAGGAGAATGAGGAGGAGGCCGGTCGGCAGAGGAGGAGTAGGAGGAGGAGGTCGGTGGAGGAGGAGGAGGAGCTCGAAGAGGCGGTGGAGGAGGAGGCTGGGCGACGGCGAAGAATGGGGGGAAAACAAATTTTTTGGGAAATTTTCGTGTGAGAATGGTGGGAAAGGAAAACCCGATCGGGTTAATGGAACAGATTTACCGACATCAGTGAAAGACGTCACTGAACGTCGCTATATTCTAAAATATAGCGACGTCGTATTCTAGTACCGACAGCCCAAGTTGGTTGCTTGGAACTCCACAGCCCAAGAGGTCGACGTTATTGCAGTGGCAAGGAGAGTAGCAAGAATTAGCAGCGAAGTTGTTAGGTGTCCTCCCATTGTTGTGTTGTCCGATCAGAAGCTTAGCTTGGTTTATGTTAAGCTAAGACTTGAAAATTCAAAACGTACGGTTTGGTCTCAACATGACTTGTTCAGATCAGACGTCAATATGAAGATATCTAACTTAAGAGATTCATCGTGGATTCCAATTCTGAATTCATACAGTATATTTTTATCAACAACAACAAAAATCATATAGTATTTTCTTTTTCTTTTTCTTTTTCTTTTTCTTTTTATCATTAGTTAAGAATTATATTTTTCAGGACTTTTATTTTAACTATATCTTTTATCTGTTATTAGGATGTGTTTTATCTTTATTTAGTTAGGATTAGAACTTATTTATTTTATTAAGATTATGTTATCATAAAAGTCCTATAAATATGCATCTTTTATATGCAATTGGACAATAACTTTTAGTCAATAAAATTCTTCTTTAATTTCTGAGATTCGTTCTTTTCCTTTCTTGGTCGTTGACTAGGCTGTTCCGTGGATTACGGAAGCTCATCAGGCCATCTGTCGGAGTTTTTGCGGCACCACTTCGCTCTCACCAAACAACGGTATAGTCATCACCGATCGATTTGGCCATTGTCAAGCACGAAGGTAAACTCATTCCGCTATCACACTACATCACTAAGGCTTTTCAAGTTATTCATATTATTCACATAAATATCCAACTAGAAGTACCCTAGAGAGAACATACAATCCATTTAACCGCACTCCAAAAATATACGACACTTTGCAAGAACTTCTTAACCTATATATATCACTTCCAATAAAAGGAAAATGTCAAATGAAGTTGCAAAATTCATGTCTGTTTGTTCGAGCTCCGGGACCCTAAACCAGTGGCGGATCCACATGGGAGGCACCGGAGGGCGGGGCTCCCAGTGATTATTTTTTTAACGTATTAGTGTACTCCAAAAAAATTTTGAAGGTGTTGTTTCCGAACCTACTTATAGTTGTGCCCCCAGTAAATTATAATCCTGAATCCGCTAGTGCCCTAAACTAAATAGATAAGCAATTGGCCTTTAGAGAAAGCTATATGCCTATGTTTGGAATATTGAGCTGACGAAGACGACTATCAAAGCCGCCCTGAACCTTCCATGGTTGGATGGGGCTCGTTGGAAATGCTAGAAGAGTAACTACTATAACTATCACTATGTAGTGGAGGAAATGGCACACAAAAAACAATCTTTAACAAAACAAAGAAGGAACCATCTCTCAAGGTAAAATTCTATTACTCTGTAAACTGTGTATTCTCTCTGCGAATTCAACAGCCTTATATAGGCTTTGCTTCAAATACATCACCACTTCAACAACTTCTAAAGAAGAGTTCAAACACCTAATATTTAGCAAATAGACTAGTTCAAAGCAAAATAGTAAACATAAACACAATGTTTGAATTATTTCTAACATATCCCCTTAATTCAAATATATCTTACGATTTCCATTGCAGTTCTGAATTTATTAAACTTGTCATTCGCCAGAGCCTTTGTGAAAGTGTAAACTACTTTTGTCATTGGTGTTGCAGTGCTTCAACTCAACTTCTCCATTCTGCACCATCTCGCGAATAAAATGATGACGAGTCTCTCTATATAGTTGGTTCTTCCTTGATGGACATAATTTTTAGACATTATAGAGGTCGATTTGTTGTCAAAATAAATTGTAGATGCGACAGCTTGATGAAAACCCAAATCAATTATAGAATCCTGTCACGACCCGCACCCACTTTTCGGACGCGAGAGCGTGAGCAAGCCAGCTACGCATCAAGCGGACTCCAGCCCGACTCGAATACATAAACGCTGTCACGGCCATGGCAATGGGCCTAATCAAGGCAAGGCAAAACTATATCTCAATCCACAAAAAGAATAATAACAAGAATGAACAAGTATGGGTCGTGGTCTGCAGCCCACTAGCATATATGTCCGATAAGACTCTAAAGGAAATAACAAGAGTCTAAAACTGAATCAAGAAACAGGATATCTCATGATAAGGTATGAAAGCACGAGCAGACAATAAACACAATAATGATACCTGAATCCCGCAAGCATATCATCGCATCCGAAACCCACAAGAATCGCAAACCATCCGCCGTCTAGAACTAATAGCTAACTCCATGCACTCACTAAACCTGAAGAGATCATCAGGTCCTCAGAGGACATAGCAAGATACATAAAAACATGCCTATCTAGCAGTTTATCATACAATAAAGAAAATACAGAAAAATAAACGAGAAAAGACCAATCAACACGAAACACGACTTTACACGACTGGAAGAACTACTACGCCTAAATGAACTGCTAGAGAAGAACAAGAGAACTCGATATCACGATGTCAACGGATAACCAAATCGAATACCCAAACCCTCGTCCCTAGTGTGGACTCGCAGGTTTGAACAACTACTAGCCCTCGTCCCTAGTATGGACTCGCAGGCTAGCATCACTTTCGTCCCTAGTGTGGACTCGCAGGTGTAAACCATATACTACTAACCCTCATCCCTAGTGTGGACTCGCAGGTTAGCATCACCCTCGTCCCTTGTCACCTCCAGTTTCCAGAAACATGGGTATTTTTGTCTTTTTTTCATTTTTAGATTATTTTGAAATTATTTATTTATTTATTGTAATATTTTGGGGTTATTTGAGTTGGGTTCGAATTTTAGCTCAATCCGACTTGAAACGGAGACCCGGGGTAGTTTTGACTTTAGTGGACCCACACACTAGTTAGCCATGGCCCATATGTCATTTATTTTGGTTAGTGACTAGGCTAATTTATTTGGATTAGGATTAATTAGATTAGTGTGTTAGAGTGACCAAACTAGCCCCCGACTTAAACCCTTTTCCTAATACTAATAGAATAGGCTAGAGGGGGGGTATTTTAGACATTGCAAATATGGACCATAGCAGCCCATAGTGGCCGGCCACCTCTAGGAGGGGATAGGCACAAGCCCCTTTGATATTTTCTATTATTTCCATCTCATTTTCTCTCTTGTTCTTCTCCAAATTTCTAGAGAGCATCCCTACCATTTTCATCTCCAAATCAACCCCTCCTTCCACCAAATCTTCTTCTTTCCTTCTCTACTCCATGAAAGGAAGGTGCTAGCCAAGTTTGGAAGGATTCGGAGCTCGTTCGTGTCCTATTGGAATCTCTACGTGTCGGAAGGCTTTTTTCTTTGAATCTCTCTCCCGGAAGGTATAACCTCTCCTCTAAACCATCCCTACATGCATATAGATTTATTTTTGACCCATAGGAATAACCCCCATGGTTGTGTGTCCATTTGAGTCCTTTTCGTGTCCATTTGGGCACTTTTAGAGGTGTCCTATAAGTAGGATCGTGTCCTAATGGAAAAAACCCCTATTTGGACACATGGGGAATTATTTATATATTGATTTTATATTGTTCTAATATTTATTCCAGATTTTAGGAGTGTTTAGGAATGAGTTTTCCTATGTATCATATTGTATCATATTGTTAATATATATATATATATATATATATATATATATATATATATATATATATATATATATATATATATATATATATATATATATATATATGGTGATATATATATTAATCTCTCTCTCTCTCTCTCTCTCTCTCTCTCTCTATATATATATATATATATATATATATATATATATATATATATATATATATATATATATATATGGTGATAAAAAAAAATATATATATATATATATATATGGTGATATATATATTAATCTCTCTCTCTCTCTCTCTCTCTCTCTCTCTCTCTCTCTCTATATATATATATATATATATATATATATATATATATGTGTATGTATATATATATAATATGGTTTATATATATATATGTGGATATATAATATGGTGGGTGGTGTGTATATTTGTGTTTGGTTGTGGGATATAGGGTGGTCGGCCAAGTTTGGTAGAGTGTGTGTGTGTTTGTGATTGGTAGAGGGGTGTGTATTGAAGGTGTTTGATTAAATGGATGATAGGGAGTGGTGGTTTGAGAGCATTTGTATGTGTGTTATATAGAGAGAGTGGAGTGTGAGTAGAGTGGTAGTGATTTGGGGAGGGAATCCTGCTGCTAACAGCAGCAGGACAGTAGCAATTTCTGTCCAAGATAGCCCACATGACCTTCCAATTTCAGTCCTAGAGACCCCACAAAATCAGTCCAGATTTCTTCACATTGCTGTCATGTTTCCTGTCCACATAATCCCCTACATTGCTGTCCTTTGCAGCCCCTAAATCAGTGCCAAATACCTGTCCATACAAGTCCCCATATCAGTCCTAACAGTCATTGAATCAACCATGTTGGCAGTCCCTATGACACCACCATGACAATCACATTCTTGTCCCTAACATCCTATTAACAGACCCCAACCAGTCCTAATACACAGCCACTAATTGGCCCACATAACAGTCCTACACAAGCCCCTAAACCTGTCCATTTGCCCCTCCATTTCAGCCATTGAACCAGCTCTATTAGCTGTCCATTCAGTCCTTAGTACCACCCTAAACCAGTCCATATGACAGCATACATTCCAGCCCCAAAATCATTCCCTAACCAGCCCTTGTTCACCCATGAATCAGCCCTTAGCAAGCCCCCTCAAACCAACTTCAGAACAGCCCCTTAGCCTTGTTGGCAGTCCCCAAATACTCCCATTAACCTGCCCCATTCACACCCCCAAACATGCAGTCCCCAAACCAATCCCCTTTAGCCTATAACACTGTCCTAACAAACCCCCACAAACCTGTACCAAATCAGTCCCTTTGGACTGTCAAACCAATCCCCTTAAATCCCAGGTTTAACCCCACATTGCTGTCCACATTAGCCTAAACTTGTCCACAAATTTTAGTCCATGTAGGTCCCTAAAACCCACTCCAAATCAGTCCCTATGATACCCCATGACAGTCCCTAGTGTGAGCCTTGTGTGTGTGTCCTTGTGAGCCTAAGTGTTGTGTGTGTGTGTGAGCTATTGTATAGAATATATATGTGTGTGTGTGTGTTTGTGAGAGAGATTAGGGTATTATGAGCCTAGGAGTGTATGTGAGCCCATATATATGTATTTATATATGAGTTTAGATAAGTATTTATATGTATGAGAGTATATATGTATTTGTGTGTATAGGTGTGAGCTATTTGGGTATTGTATGAGTCTAGAGATGGATATAGTTAGCTTATATATATATATATAGCTACTAGCCTATAGGTGTGAGCATGAGTGTTAGCCTATATGTAAGTCTATATGGGTGTTGTATGTGAGTGAGTGTGGTATCATGAGTGTCATGTGAGAATGGTGCAAGGGTAAAGGTAAGGTAATGGGTAAATGGTTAACATGTGGTCTAAGATGACTTAGATGACCTAAATACTAGGTTTTCTTGGTAGGTAATATTAGTATAGGGTAGTATCTAGCTATCCTAGGAAACCTAGGCTAGTATTCCTAGGTTAGAGTGGTATTGTGCAAGGTATTGGTATTTACCTTGGTAAGTGAAATATAGGTAATGCCTAGAAATAGGATATTTGAGTTTGGAGTCTAAGATAGAGTTAGAACTTGATTCCCTTGATTGGTAATGATCAAATATAGTGCTCATAGACTAGTTTTGACGTCGGTTGACCATTTTGACCAAAAGTCAACAAAAGTCAACCGAGAGTCAAACTTAGCCTTTAAGCGACTAGATTCGACCGAAACCAAACCAGAGTTGACCAGTTGACCAAAAGTCAACAGTTGGTCAACATGTGACTTGTTTGACCTAGGGTTGACTCCGTATTGACCAGAGTTGACTTTTTGACCAAAAGTCAACTGTAAGTCAACCCTTGACCCAAATTGACCTAGTTTGACTTGGATTGATTTCCTGTGACCTTATTTGACCTTGATTGTCCTAGTGTGACCCAATTTGGCTCAATATGACCTAGTATGACCTAGTTTAGCTTGGTGTGACTTAGATTTGACTTAGATTTGACCTAGATTCATTTAGAATGCATTGTAATGCAACTTATTATCATTTTTGGACTCATAGTGACTTGTACTGTTCTATAGGAGACAGACACCACTCCTCGGACAGTATATTCTCTTCAGACACTCAGGCTATCAGGCGAGTACATTCTCTGACCGTTTCATACTTGTCTGGATTTATATTCTTGCTCTAGATTACTGTACTTGATGCTGACACGTTGTTATCACGGATTGGTACTATACGGATCTTCTTTTGGGATGTTATCCCCTTATACTCAATAAATACATATTGTGATGTGCGTTTCACTTACAAATTATATTTATTGAATACCCATATCCTTGTATACTCATTGTGCATATTGTACTCTCATTATCACATGAGTTCCAGGAATAGACCATTGTACTCTATTGTATAACATTGTACAACTATTGTATAACATTGTACATCTATTGTAAAATATTATACATCTATTGTATAACATTGTACACTATTGTGCAAGATAACGTAACAGGAGTGGATCCTTGTGTATTGATTGGGAAGGGGGAGTAGAATTGGTTATATACTCAAATCCTATTGTACAATATTGTATAACTATTGTATATGTCTATTGTACACCCACGTACAATGGAGTTACCATTACATTTTCCTAGACCGTTTACATAACCATATTGTACTCTAAATCACAGTTGGCTTACAGTTCTTACTTATCATATTTAGATATTTCCTGTTATCAAATCTCTACTGTTTTTCATATACTTCTTTCTTTCAGCGTTTTATGTACCTTACTCTATTGCATGCTTTATATTTCCTAACATGATATGAACTGCGTGGCAACCGAGCTACACAGACCAAGTACTTCGACACAGTGGCTAGATATGACCTGCAGACCAAGTTTAGTAATCTCAGGCAGATGAACAGGACGGTCGACGGATATGCGACCGAGTTTTTAAGGTTGAGTCGGTTTGCTCCCACCTTGGTGGCAACCGAGCTAGACAGAGCACAGCGATTTCAGCAGGGGCTCCACTTGGAGATCATATTGGCAGTAGAGCAGTTCGAGCACATAACTTTTGATGCCGTCTTGCGAGCAGCGAGGAGGCATGAGTACACTTCCCGAAGGATAGCAGACCGGACCGGAGGTCGGAAGCGGTCTCATGACCAGATGAACCAGTCCTCAGCACCGGCCCCAGCAGCTAGGGCCCTGACCATTGGAGCTACGAGGACCGATTCGGTTACCTCCTTACAGCATTCTGCCTCGACCTATCCCCAGCAGCAGAAGCAGAAGCGGCCTTTCGCAACCGGTTGTTCTCATTGCGGGAAGCCCGGGCATGTTGTTACTGAGTGCCGCAGAGCACAGGTATTGTGCTTGGTTTGTGGTTCGTCGGACCACATGATAGGATCTTGTCCGTTCAGAAATAGATCATTGTCGACAGTAACTAGTCCCTCAGTTATGGAACCAGCACCAGCACCAGAACCAGCCCCAGTTCACCAACCACAGCAGTTCCCGTTCCCGGGTCCATTGCCGTCTCAGGCCCAGGCCTTCCAACAACAGAGGCCTCAGCAGTTCGCCCTGGCCCAGGCCCAGATCCAGAATCGGCGGAGAGGTATCTGTGTCTTATTGTCTTGCTTTCCACCGTCGTTATGCGGGGTACATGTCATGTTTTATGTATCCTAATTACAACGGTATATCCCGGGCCCGAGCCATATCCTAGATCATTCGAAAACGGTTATTGGTACCAACCTTTTCGTATGAGGAGAGGCCCGTGTCCATGTTTGACCAAAGAGAGAGACCTCAAGCGCAAGACTATCAGTTTAGTTCGTGTTGCTTGAGTTCATCGCTCCTTGGAAGAGTCAAACGTGGGAGTGTGAGGATGATATCCGATCATGTTTTTCCAATCGGTTTGGCTCGTGAGGTGTAATATCTTCCTTATGCCTTGCACTTCGATTCCTTGCTTGTATGTATGATTGTATGATTGATTGGTAGCATAGACTGCTTGTGATAGTATAGTTGTCCCGACATCTCTAACCTCTTGATTAAATTTCGAGGACGGAATTCTTTTAAGGTGGGTAGGATGTAGTGCCCTGAAATTTGTGATACGTATTTTATACGTGTTCGTATTTCTGACCCGTATTTTTCTTTTCTTTGACTAGTTAGTTGTGGTTTATTTTCATATTTAGCATTGTGGTTTAATTGTCATTTATCGTTCATGGATTAATTCTGATTAATGGAGCTTGGTTTATTGAGTATTTCATGGTTCATCCTGGCATTGCATTGGCTTGGTTTGGTTCGGTTTGGCCTGGCTTGGTTCGGGTTGGGCTTGGATTTGGTTTGGCTTGGTTTGGGCTAGCATGAGCCCCTACCTACCACCACTACCATTTATTAACCCCAACTTCCTTCTCTCTCCTCATTTCTTTTCTTCTTCCTCCATTAACTTCCTCACCTATCAGGGAGGTCTAGGCAAGTGCAACTTGCTTCATGGAGGAACTCAAATTTTATTGCTTCATTCTCTTCCTTACAGCATTTTAACTTACTTTAGTACTTGGCATTTTCACTTTCCATGGCTAGATTCTTCTAGATCTAAATTTACTTTATTTTCGGATTTCTTGGGTTTTGATCTACTTAATCCTGTTATTTCTGAGTTTTGATGGTTCTATGTTGTAGAGCCTTTTATTCTGCCCCATTTTGACCTATGAAAGTTCGGATTTGGACTCCGGATGAAGGTTTCATGGAGCTTGGAGCATTCTTGGCATTCTTCTTCTCGGAAGCTTGGAGAAGAAGAACAGTGCTAGACTTGACCGCATGAATACTTCATGTGGCAAGTGATTCCGAGCCGCATAGGCCTTCATACGACAGTCCTGGCCGCATGGGTTTGACTTGACCGCATGAACATTTCATGCGGCAAGTGCTCTCTCAGCCGCATGAACTTTTTTCCCGCGAGCCGCATAGGCCCTGATCCTCGAGCCACATGAGAACCCCCAGACCCAGCCGCATGGACTTCTTAGACCGGGCCGCATGACCCTGATTAATCCCAGCCGCATATGCATCTTTTATTTCCGGAGCCGCATGCGCCTGGCCCAGATCCAGCCGCATGGACTTCTCTTCCGCTAGCCGCATGAGACTCACCTAATTGAGCCGCATGGACTTCTCTTCCGCTAGCCTCATGAGACTCACCTAATTGGGCCGCATGCGCACTCGTCCCCCTGTGCCGCATGCGCCCCTCTTGTCTTGGCCGCATGGGTTCCAGTGACCCTGGCCGCATACGCTCACCTAATTGAGCCGTATGTGTCTTATCCTCCCCTGGCCGCATAGGCCTGAGCCGCATGACTTTCTAATAATCCTGTGTATTATTATTTATCATTAATTATCCATGTTTTGTAACTCCTTATTGTATATTTTTACGTCCATTTTATATCCTTACGTCTTTTGTCCTGAACTTGATAATCACGAATTTACTTGATATGTTTGGGCATGATAATTGAGCATGACACGACAGTGACCCGTAGTGGTGCACTCCTGACAAGTAAACATGACATGACCTGATAGTGGCCCGTCGTGGCGCACTCTTGACCAATACACTTGGCATAATAATCTGACATGACCTGATAGTGGCCCGTCATGGCGCACTCCTGACTAGTACACTTGATATGATAAACCTGACATAATTATCTCGAATAGCTGTTGCGACGGCTACCTGATATGACATGACCTGTATAATTAATCCTGACACCGTGGTTGTTTGAATTGATTGTGCCTGTATAAACTACGAGTCCGGTTGTGTCTTGTATCATGTCTAGGGCATGATCCCTGAGTACCACGGTCAGGGATTCATACTGAATCTGGCTAGGTTAATGACTAGATTGATCAAATAGTTCATGGAGAATTTCCCAGTTACCTATTGCCGCTTTGGTCCCGGCCTTATATATATATATACATGGGATTTGTTGCTATCCGTCGAGATGAGCGCACTTCCAGCCTGCCGTCGAGTATGGTACCTTAGGACACATGTATCTTACTACAGTGTGTCTGCTATATCCTGCAATCTTTTCCTTTTCTTGCTGGGATCACTCAGGTAGTAACAAACAGGTAACCGAACTTAAAATTCCCATTGCATTTGCTAGTAACTAGGCCTGTGATAACCCTAGTTAGTTAAAGTAGCAAGCCGTACTTATTGCTTGGCCGTGAATGTTGGATGGGGTTCAATCTGTCTAGTCTTGTCTTGATCCTATACAAGATTGTTACATGTCTCGATTTCTTATATTTACCTTGCCGATAAATGGTGGGAGAAGCCAAGTTCCGTTCAGACGAAGGTTACAACCCCGGTCCTTGTTTGGTTTACGGGTTGTAACCTAGTTATCTGAATAGTCCCATGGTTATCTCATCGTATATCATCCTGTCATACTTTTCCATATATTCTGTCTTTTATTGATTCGGTACAAGATTGTCTTTTATATTCACCTGTCATGCTTTTCTTAAATTATTGTCTCTTATTAAGTAATTATATTCTTATGCTAATTGCTGGTTTTAGTTCCTAAGTGAAGCCTCCTTTGTGGCACTTGCTCTTTCTGGGGTCTGATCCAGCTGGTTTTGTATGGCCAGATACCGGAGCAGTAGCAAAGGATCTACCTGCTTTCCAGTCAGAAGGTGACCACTAGAGGGAATCCTGGCAACGAGTGGGTTATTTTTGGCTCTCCCACTCTCTTGTACATTATTCTTTTGAGGCGTTTAGCCGCCGAGCAAGTGTTAGCTCGTGTATATTTTACTTACTGTCTGCCTACGGGCTGTAACATGATTGGCAACTCGAGGTTGATCATGTATAACTTAACTCTTGCTAGTCCTTACATTTTGTACGACTGGCTTCATGATCATCTGGATATATAATGTTTGGGACGCCTTACAATTGTATATTTGGTGGTCTGATATCTTGTAACTATTACTAGTTGGTTGAGATTGAGACAATAGGATAATTTATGACCTTAAGAGACTGATGGCTTGTAGATAAACCCTCACATATCTAGACAGCCGTGACCGTATGGTGAGATGGATTCCATTTTATTATACGTAGCTGGCTATGTCTGCCACCGCTCTCCAGTATTCTGGTTCTGGGGCGTGACACCTCTAAACCATCCCTACATGCATATAGATCTATTTTTGACCCATAGGAATAACCCCCATGGTTGTGTGTCCATTTGAGTCCTTTTCGTGTCCATTTGGGCACTTGTAGAGGTGTCCTATGAGTAGGATCGTGTCCTAATGGGGAAAACCCCTATTTGGACACATGGGGAATTATTTATATATTGATTTTATATTGTTCTAATATTTATTCCAGATTTTAGGAGTGTTTAGGAATGAGTTTTCCTATGTATCATATTATATCATATTGTTAATATATATATATATATATATATATATATATATATATATATATATATATATATATATATATATATGTGGTGATATATATATTAATCTCTATGTATATATATATATGTATATATATAATATGGTTTATATATATATGTAGATATATAATATGGTGGGTGGTGTGTATATTTGTGTTTGGTTGTGGGATATAGGGTGGTCGGCCAAGTTTGGTAGAGTGTGTGTGTGTGTTTGTGATTGGTAGAGGGGTGTGTATTGAAGGTGTTTGATTAAATGGATGATAGGGAGTGGTGGTTTGAGAGCATTTGTATGTTTGTTATATAGAGAGAGTGGAGTGTGAGTAGAGTGGTAGTGATTTGGGGAGGGAATCCTGCTGCTAACAGCAGCAGGACAGTAGCAATTTCTGTCCAAGATAGCCCACATGACCTTCCAATTTCAGTCCTAGAGACCCCACAAAATCAGTCCAGATTTCTTCACATTGCTGTCCTGTTTCCTGTCCACATAACCCCCTACATTGCTGTCCTTTGCAGCCCCTAAATCAGTGCCAAATACCTGTCCATACAAGTCCCCATATCAGTCCCTAACAGTCATTGAATCAGCCATGTTGGCAGTCCCTATGACACCCCCATGGCAATCAAATTCCTGTCCCTAACATCCTATTAACAGACCCCAACCAGTCCTAATATACAGCCACTAATTGGCCCACATAACAGTCCTACACAAGCCCCTAAACCTGTCCATTTGCCCCTCCATTTCAGCCATTGAACCAGCTCTATTAGCTGTCCATTTCAGTCCTTAGTACCACCCTAAACCAGTCCATATGATAGCATACATTCCAGCCCCAAAATCATTCCCTAACCAGCCCTTGTTCACCCATGAATCAGCCCTTAGCAAGCCCCCTCAAACCAACTTCAGAACAGCCCCTTAGCCTTGTTGGCAGTCCCCAAGTACTCCCATTAACCTGCCCCTTCACACCCCTAAACATGCAGTCCCCAAACCAGTCCCCTTTAGCCTATAACACTGTCCTAACAAACCCCCACAAACCTGTACCAAATCAGTCCCTTTGGACTGTCAAACCAGTCCCCTTAAATCCCAGGTTTAACCCCACATTGCTGTCCACATTAGCCTAAACTTGTCCACAAATTTCAGTCCATGTTGGTCCCTAAAACCCACTCCAAATCAGTCCCTATGACACCCCATGACAGTCCCTAGTGTGAGCCTTGTGTGTGTGTCCTTGTGAGCCTAAGTGTTGTGTGTGTGTGTGAGCTATTGTATAGAATATATATATGTGTGTGTGTTTGTGAGAGAGATTAGGGTATTATGAGCCTAGGAGTGTATGTGAGCCCATATATATGTATTTATATATGAGTTTAGATAAGTATTTATATGTATGAGAGTATATATGTATTTGTGTGTATAGGTGTGAGCTATTTGGGTATTGTGTGAGTCTAGATATGGATATAGTGAGCTTATATATATATATATATATATATATATATATATATATATATATATATATATATAGCTACTAGCCTATAGGTGTGAGCATGAGTGTTAGCCTATATGTAAGTCTATATGGGTGTTGTATGTGAGTGAGTGTGGTATCATGAGTGTCATGTGAGAATGGTGCAAGGGTAAAGGTAGGGTAATGGTTAACATGTGGTCTAAGATGACTTAGATGACCTAAATACTAGGTTTTCTTGGTAGGTAATATTAGTATAGGGTAGTATCTAGCTATCCTAGGAAACCTAGGCTAGTATTCCTAGGTTAGAGTGGTATTGTGCAAGGTATTGGTATTTACCTTGGTAAGGGAAATATAAGTAACGCCTAGAAATAGGATATTTGAGTTTGGAGTCTAAGATAGAGTTAGAACTTGATTCCCTTGGTTGGTAATGATCGAATATAGTGCTCATAGACTAGTTTTGACGTCGGTTGACCATTTTGACCAAAAGTCAACAAAAGTCAACCGAGAGTCAAACTTAGCCTTTAAGCGACTAGATTCGACCGGAACCAAACCAGAGTTGACCAGTTGACCAAAAGTCAACAGTTGGTCAACATGTGACTTGTTTGACCTAGGGTTGACTCCGTATTGACCAGAGTTGACCAGAAAGTCAACTGTAAGTCAACCCTTGACCCAAATTGACATAGTTTGACTTGGATTGATTTCATGTGACCTTGTTTGACCTTGATTGTCCTAGTGTGACCCAGTTTGGCTCAGTATGACCTAGTATGACCTAGTTTAGCTTGGTGTGACTTAGATTTGACCTAGATTCATTTAGAATGCATTGTAATGCATCTTATTATCATTTTTGGACTCATAGTGACTTGTACTGTTCTATAGGAGACAGATACCACTCCTCGGACAGTATATTCTCTTCAGACACTCAGGCTATCAGGCGAGTACATTCTCTGACCGTTTCATACTTGTCTGGATTTACATTCTTGCTCTAGATTACTGTACTTGATGCTGACACGTTGTTATCACGGATTGGTACTATACGGATCTTTTTTTGGGATGTTATCCCCTTGTACTCAATAAATACATATTGTGATGTGCATTTCACTTACAAATTGTATTTATTGAATACCCATATCCTTGTATACTCATTGTGCATATTGTACTCTCATTATCACATGAGTTCCAGGGATAGACCATTGTACTCTATTGTATAACATTGTACAACTATTGTATAACATTGTACAACTATTGTAAAATATTGTACATCTATTGTATAATATTGTACACTATTGTACAAGATAACGTAACAGGAGTGGATCCTTGTGTATTGATTGGGGAGGGGGAGTAGAATTGGTTATGTACTCAAATCCTATTGTACAACATTGTATAACTATTGTATATGTCTATTGTACACCCACGTACAATGGAGTTACCATTGCATTTTCCTAGACCGTTTATATAACCATATTGTACTCTAAATCACAGTTGGCTTACAGTTCTTACTTATCATATTTAGATATTTCCTGTTATCAAATCTCTACTGTTTTTCATATACTTCTTTCTTTCAGCGTTTCATGTACCTTACTCTATTGCATGCTTTATATTTTCTAACATGATATGAACTGTGTGAGATGTTTTGTACTCGCTCCTGTCCTGACTGGACCTGTTGAAAATATTACAGAGGATGAGGATGAGGCCTGCATAGACACCTTCTATGGGACAGCTGTAGATGCCATGTGTGACCCAGATTTCCAGCCTGATCCACTAGCTTAGAGACTGAGGCTGCCTAGTCTAGTTTTTACTATTTCTGTCTTCTGAGATCTGATTGTATATATTCTTTTATTTTCAGTATTAGAGAATTGTACTGAGTTGGATGTTCTGTTTGTATGGCAGTAGACACTTAGACTCTCCCTCTGATTGTATCATGTGGATCTTTTATTCCAGTATTTATCTATCTATCTTTTATTTTATCATTCTGCCTTAGATGTGATTTAGACTGTATTCTGCTATGTTACCTCCATTCGGAGTGTATATACTGTACAGGTACCTTTATATTGTTAGATGATTGACCTAAGACAGCGTTCTACCGCCGACACTGTGGCATAGGTTGGGCATTGTTACGTTCTCGTGCCCTCACAGTGGGTGCGGGTCGTGACATCCCTAGTGTGGACTCGCAGGTGTAAACAATATACTACTAACCCTCGCCCCTGATATGGACTCGCAGGTTAGCTTAACTACTAACCCTCATCCCTAATGTGGACTCGCAGGTTAGTTTAACTACTAACCATCGCCCCTAATGTGGACTCGCAGGTTAGCTTCAAGATTTCAAGACAAGGAGGTAAAGCAGTTCCGATATGACTTATTCAATCCTATGACACGATGCGACTCAGTCCAAGTACAAGTGATGACACGACACGACCCAATCAGGATACATGAGAAAACCAATCCAATATGAACTACAAAGTTAACTACGAACAAGAACTATATATACGTATAACCAATATGAACTACAAAGCTAATTATAAACAAGGCTATATATATACTAGCAGGCATGATATATAAATCACATATAAATAATCAACTAGTAAAACTGTATAATAATATAAATATGCATGTAAATAAACTGTAGAGGGAGGCAAGGTATCTTGCCTGGTGGTTGCACGGAGAACCAACAATATATCGCCAATCCACAAGTCAAAAGGTCCAAGTCTCACAACTGTCTCCGAAAGCTGAAACAGACATTTCTAACATTCTCAGAATAGTCAAATTAGCTAGAATTTCCTGTCCTTAAGTCCAATTCTGGACACAGGGGCAAAACGGTAATTTCGGGCAAAAACGATGTCCGCCGTTAGACCCGCTTTGTACCGAAAATCGTGCCAGAGTCAATGGTCTCTAAAGTTGTTAAACTATATGTCAACAGGTTCGATTTTTCGATACGAACCCAACCGTATGTCCAAAGTTGGATTTCGGCGGGTCGTGCACAAAATCACCCGTTGAGTCGGACCGTGGGACCCGCAAAACGGCGATCCGATCAACTGTCTCAGAATCGGACCAAACTTGGCATACAGCACCAAAAAAATGATACGGTCCTATTGGCGCAAGTTTCGTCTCGATCTGACGAGCGTGCACAAAGTAATTGGGGAATCTGCACAGAGGCCGATACGGTGAATTTTGACGGATACGCATCAAATTCGCCGCGCACACGCGACCAATTTGATTTCCGTCAAAGCCCACACGACCACGAAGCCGTTACGCACCTTTCGATGCTTTCGGTTCGCGACCACGTCGCCCGGATTGGCGGGACGCACGTCGTATCGGAGGTTTTTCTAAAAATAATTCTGTTTTTGAAGATAGTTTTCTTTGGTTTTCAAGATTCGTTTTCCTGGCATACATATGATGAAATCAAAAACTACGAGAAGGGTTTTAATTCCGTATAGGTTGTCTATAATCCTATTCAGAGAGATTTCAAAAATACTGAATATCCTGTCACAGAATCGCCTTCTAAACTAGGGGTTTGGTCGACGAAACTGTCCTGTTTTAAACAGGTTTTTCGGCCACTTTGGCCTCGATTCTCGTCACGTACACAGCGAAATAAAACTTCCTACTTGAAAGGAAGTAAAGTCGTATAGGTTGTAGTCGCACCTGAGAAAACGGCTCGAGAAATGGTTGTGCGATGACGTCGTGATCGCGACGCGAAGGCTGCTATCCTGCTGCTACTGTCGCTGTTCTATTCCCCTGTTCCAGGCCGCGCGCGTGCGCCTCCGACGTGTTCGACCGGCCAGTGGCCGCGCGTGCGGCGGCGCCAAGTGCTGGGAAGTCGCCAGGGTGGTGCGGCGTTAGGTGGTTAGGGTTTTTTCGAGATAACCTCTCGTTCCCTACGTTCCTATATCGGCTGCTATATATATCACTTTGCGTTCAAACAGGGTCGGGGCCTGAGCTCGTAGGGAGCTCGGCTGGCCTGACCCGAATGAGCTGAGGCTGGGCTTGCCACTGTGGGCTGGGCTTGGCGGTTATCTATCCACTAGTGTATATATATATATACACACACAAAAATACCTATACATAAATATATATACACATACATAAATACCTATTTATATATATATATATATATATATATATATATATATATATATATATATATATATATATATATATATATATTTTATATATTTATGTATATATATATATGTATATATATATATATACATATATATTTTAACCATATATTTTTTATATTTTTTATATATTTATGTATATATATATATATACATATATATATATACATAAATATATAAAATATATATATATATATATATATATATATATATATATATATATATATATATATATATATATATACATAAATATATATATATAAAAAATATATATATATATATGCATTGATTTGTAACCATATATTTTTTATATTTATGTATGTATATATATATATATATATATATATATATATATATATATATATATATATATATACATAAATATATTTACACATATACAATGTTTAAATATAAATACATACATACAATGTTTATATATAAATACATACACATGCACATGTATATATATTTACACATATACATTTGTATATATTTATTAATAAATTATAAATATGGTTTACAAATCAATGCATATATATCTTGGTGTTTATACATATTTATATATATAACTATACCATAAATTTTATACAGGCAATACAATATTTTAAATATAATCAATAATAATAAATAATATTATATAATAATAATCTCAATAGTATTGATACTAAAACAATAATAATAATAATATCAATAACGAATTACAATATCCCATAATAGGCACTGCATCTACTTAAAAATATGTCTACATGGAATCTTTGCGTACACTGGATGCCTGCATGGGCTTGGGCTCAGTTAGGATCCAGTCTGGGCTAAAATGGTATAACCGGTTTCTACAAAGTCAATAAATCTAATAATAATTAATTAACTATTTCTAATGGTCATGCTATAACTTGGCCTGGTTTTCCTAGTTAGGACGCACCGATGGCTTGGCACTCCTCTACCATGGCCAAACACTAGTCAAAACATGCTACTGCACTACCCGTGCCATGATTCCTAGTTGTCTTGTATTTAAAACTCAACTATGGCTAAAGTCTTCTACCGTAATAACTAACTAAATAATTATTTATAAAAAAAATCTAAAATCACTATTTAAATCAAATAAATAATAACAAAAAAAATTTCAAAAATTCCGGGAAGGGGAGCTACAAATCTACCCACCTTAAAAATAATTTCGTCCTCGAAATTCAAATTCATAATTATTCCTTAAAATTCAAAAGGAAGTCTACTATTATCTAAATCTCCTTAAATTTGATTTCTCAAAATATAATTCATGTCATCCTCCTAATCACTTTGTAACTGCGAAACCTCGAGGACTTCTACCCACCTTTGGTCATACTACTCCTCAAAATTACGGTCACTAAAATTTATAATCTTCTAACTACTGGCTAACAGTCCTTCCAACAGATATCTAGGGCATATGGCATCTGCAATCCCCCATATCTATAAACAACCAGTATTCAATAGTCAAGCAATATATAATATAATTTAAGGATTTTTGATTAGATTCTAGACAACACGATCGTTCGTCACCTCGAAATAAAAAGAGACGAGAATCAATAGTACGGAAAGCAAGGAAGTATAATCGAGAGCAAATATGGTTTTCAAGGACGTAGAGAATTTCTAAGAGAAGTTTCAAGGCAAGTGGATTGAGATTTCTAAGGTTTAGTCATATTCGCAGGCTCGTATCAGTCATTTACGTAACGATACATATGCTCTGACCACTGCATAGGCCACCAAAAAATTTGTCACAACCCGTACCCACTTTTCGGACGCGAGAGCGTGAGCAAGCCAGCTACGCATCAAGCGGACTCCAGCCCGACTCGAATACATAAACGCTGTCACGGCCATGGCAATGGGGCCTAATCAAGGCAAGGCAAAACATATCAATCTCAATCCACAATAAGAATAATAACAAGAATGGACAAGTATGGTCGTGGTCTGCATCCCACTAGCATATGTCCGATAAGACTCTAAAGGAAATACAGAGTCTAACTGAATCAAGAAACAGGATATCTCATGATAAGGTATGAAAGCACGAGCGGACAATAATATAATGATACCTGAATCCCGCAAGCATATCATCGCATCTGAA
>JANAVB010001796.1:5348361-5562320 GCA_029216955.1 Iris pallida | reverse complement strand
ATATATATATATATAATATAATTACTACTAGAGAAATTAGTTGATTTTGTTCTCAAATGAGTTTTATATAATATTCATTTATTAATTTTCTCCTCTATATTTTAATATAATATATATAATAGTAATATAATATAATTTATAACAAAAGATGAAAGGGCTCAATATATATATATATATATATATATATATATATAATAATATATATATATATAGATATATATATATATATTTGAGCCCTTTCATCTTTTGTTATAATTATATTAATATATATTACTTATATATATATTATATTAAAATAGAGGGAGAAAATTAATAAATGATAAGATATAAAACTATATCTATAGATATATATATATATATATATATATCTATATATATATATATATATATATATATATATATATATATATATATAATATATATATATATATATAGATATGGCCCTATCATCTTTTGTTATAAATTAATTAATATATATTCTATTATATATATATTATATTAAAATATAGAGGGAGAAAATTATAAATGAATAAATTATAAACTCCTTTGAGAACAAATCAACTAATTTTCTCCATATTGATTACATATACATTATACTATATTATATAAAATATCAAATATCCGAATTTTAATCCGAATCCGGTATCCGAAATTTGTAATTTAAAGTTGAATCGGATATTAACGGATTCAATACCTTGATATCAAATTTGATTCCACCGTAAAATACCATGATGTAGGTATCTAGGTAATATTCGTTTCTAAAATGAAGCTTATGGTGTTTTTGACCATATAAAATTGTGCAAAGAGCACAAAGTTCGCAAAATTTTCAAAAAGAGAATCAAAACGACCGAAGCTTATGGTGTTTTTCTTGATTTACCAAAAAACCATCATAAGCAATGCATTTTCCTTGAGCGCCGGAGAAATTAAATATAACTCTATTTCCAATTTGACCATATCGATACGAGCTCACATATTTCCATACGGATCGCGACGAAACCTACATCGTCGGTAGATCCGCATCGTCGAATTACTCTTGTTATGATATTTTTACCAAGATTTTGTGACACTTTTTCCGGAGCGTCACGTGCAGGTCCCACGGGTGATGCTCCGAAAGGTCACAAAATTTTCTGCACAGGGTAATTTGACGTTGCGGACTCAACGACGTAAATTTTGCCGTGATCCGAGGTCCACACGGAAAGATATTTGCCCGTATCGCTACGTCGGATTGAAATTGGGATTGAGGTGGAAATTATATGTTTAAATTGGGATTGACGTGGAAATTTGGATTTTGTGAAGTGGGATAGAACCAAGTGGAGCTTTAGTTCAAATTGGGATTGATGTAACTTGTTTAAATGGAAACTGTAGATAATAAAAACAAGTGAATGGTAAAGGAGAGGGGTGAGAGAGTACCGTGGATGGCCGGAAGCGGTGTTCGGTTCTGGAGGAGGTCGGAGTTGAATAGGAGGGATATCGAAATAGGTTTTGTTAATTTAGATAATTGCTAAAAAATTACAATTTTTTGTAAAAAAAAATAAAGGATGTGTAACTAAACAATTAAATAAATAATATTATAAATAATAATTTTAATATAATTATTCAAGGAAGAACCCAGGTGTTTACACTTGGCATAAGAAATGTTTTTTGCACTCAACTTTCAATCCAAACAATTTATTCTGTGTTTTGGTGTTTTAGTGTATTATAACAATAATAAAAAAGTAATTAATTATCTCTATCAAAATAATAATAATAATAATAATTTAATTTTTTAATTTAAATATTTATGATTAAGATTAAAATAAGTAATACTAAGTATGTAATACTTAGTATTGCTATAAATATTAAATACTTAAAATCAATTTATCTAATTACTAAATATTAACTGTCAATCATTATATACTAAGTATTAATAAAATACTTATTATCTAATAACTATTAAATATTTAATAATTATTAACTAAATAATTGATGGAAGTACTATTAATTTATTAAATACTTGGTTGAAGTAACTAATAATGTACCAAAAAAAACTTGCTACATATTAAATACTTAAAATATATGTATTTATCGAACTCGAGTGGCTCTTGTGGTTACCGAGGAGAGGTACAAGACTCTAATTGGGTGACAGAAGATAAGTGGATCGAGTGTTGGAGGCAGTGGGCCCAAAAGACATGTAATACAGTGTGCACAAAATTTCGTACGTATCGTCGAACATCTAAAAAAAAAAAATTAATACTTTATATGGATAATTTAACACTAAGAAAGTATAGTAATTAATCTATTAAAAAATAATAATGACTTTTAACAAAACTCTACACTTTTTTACAAAGAATTAAAACAAAAGTGTCACTTTCGTCCACTTTCGCTCAAAAATAAGAAAAACTATTTTCACATGTAAGATAAGAGGGGACGTGGACTATAAAGTATGATGACACCAATTTGTTGTCCCCTTTTCTATCTTGAACCAAACAAATGAACTAAAATTGGTGTCCACCTCCATCCAAACCAAACATCTCCCAAGTGAAGTTGAATGTCAACATCACACACTTGAATTTTCACCACTTTACATTGATATTTTCCTTGAACATAATTTATGTGATGGTGTTTTTTTTTTTAAATGAGATTCGAGGCTTACTTTTTTTTTATAGCAAAATCCATCAAGATCTCAACAATACTTCTATTTGGATTATTTTTAGTTTTCACCAAAGGAAACCGCTTACTTAAACTTGTTGGAATTCTAGTTAGAATTTAAAGAGGAGGTTACTATTTTACCATTATGATGATAACATGTGGCAAGGAACTTGCTAGCTCCCGAAAAAATGGTCGGTTATGGTTGGCATTCGACCACTGTGTTAGGCCAAAGCTAACGAGTGACCAAAGAGGTCGACCATAGTTACCGCTAGACCAAAGTGAATCGTCCATGGCCGATCAATTGTTGGTTCAAGATCCATGGTACTCACTAGTTTTTTAATAAGCTGCCGACCATGATAAAGTTTAAGAAAAAGAAGAAGAATAGTTTTAACTTTTTGATAATTGAAGTCAATTAGAGTGTAACAAATTTATTAGGTGGTATTCTTTTGCCTCAAATTGTACTCAAAATGTCATTTTTATTGTTATAAGCCATTTACGATTTTTGTCATTATTTTTGTTTATCTAATTTTTTTTAATAACAACATGGTATATTACACTATCACAAAGTAGTATGACAATCTTATAGTCAATGCCATAAACTACACCTTTCGCGGTGTCTGATATTCATATATCATAATATATACTACTATATAATGAGAAAATTTGAACTTCACCATGAAACTTTTCTTTCTAAATATACCCTTGCATCTGTTTATTAATTAAAATGGGAAAATTTATGAAATGCCCAAAAATTGTAAAAATTTTATGAAAAATCCACCGCAAAATAACATTTCATCGCGTGTCCAGAATTAGCAAAAAATATATAAATGGGGTTCTGAATGACCTTTTTGTCCTTCTAATTTATTGAAAACATCCCCGAACCCTACTATTCAAAAAAATATATTTCGATACTTCTTCTTCTTCTTCCATACGCCGCTCAGTTTCGAATCTAAGTTTTCTCCTCCAAAATCTTCAAACCTTACTTCAAAAATTCGTCGAAAAATTTCGAAAAGACAGACAAACGGTAAAACTGTTAAAATGGAGGTCCAAACATCATTTTTTTTGCGATTCTAAAATTTTGGAAGGCCGACTAACAAAAAAATGGTTAATCTTCGGCTCCTCAAAAATACGCTCTTTTTGCGACAAACCGGACCTCGTTTCGACCTCCCAGTCAAAAGTTATGGCCATTCAAAGTTTCAAATGAACATAAAATGCAGGAGAATGATCATTTTCCGTGGTAAAACCACGAAGAATAACTATTCTCCGTGCTAAAACCACGGAGAATGGCCATTATTCTTGTTAAATTGAAAAAAAAAAAACCATTTTTCGTGTTAGAATGACGGAGAATGACCATTCTCCGTCAGGCCATTCTCCTTGTTAAATTGACAAAGAATAGCCATTCTCCGTGTTAAAATAACGGAGAATGGCCATTCTTCGTCAATTTAACAAGAATAATGGCCATTCTCCGTCATTTTAACACGGAGAATGACCATTCTCCGTGTTAAAATGACGGAGAATGGCTATTCTCAGTCATTTTATCACGGAGTCATTCTCCGTCATTTTAACACGGAGAATGACCATTCTCTGTGGTTTTAACACGGAGAATGACCATTCTCCGTCATTTTAACACGGAGAATGGTCATTCTTCGTCATTTTGACACGGAGAATGGCCATTCTCCGTAGTTTTAGCACAGAGAATGGCTATTCTCCTTGTTAAATTGATAAAGAATAGCCATTCTCCGTGTTAAAATGACGGAGAATGGCTATTCGCAGTCATTTTATCACGGAGCCATTCTCCGTTATTTTAACACGGATAATGGTCATTCTCCGTAGTTTTAACACGGATAATGACCATTCTCCGTCATTTTGACACGGAGAATGGCCATTCTCCGTCATTTTAACACGGAGAATGCCCATTCTCCGTGGTTTTAACACGAAGAATGACCATTCCATTCTCCGTCATTTTTACACGGAGAATGACCATTCTCCGTCATTTTGACACGGAGAATGGCCATTCTCCATCATTTTAACATGGATAAGGCCGTTCTTCGTGGTTTTAGCACGGAGAATGGTCATTCTCCGTGATTTTAACATGGAGAATGATGAAGAACAGTCGACAGAAACCTAAAATCTAATTTTTTTATTTGTGTGGGAAAAAATTTGTCAGGAACAAAAATTCAAGAGTTTTCGTTCTTCTTTCAAAATGATGCTAACTCTTGTGGAAAAGAAGAAGATCTTCTCTCCACAATTGACCTAATCGTCGAAAAACTTTAAATCTCTCCATCATTGTCACCCTCATTTCCCGTATTTCGTATTTTGCCCGTATTTTGATTTTGCGTATATTTTAAATCTTGCCTAACTGCGGTATTTCGATATTTCTCGTATTTTTCTTATTCGGATTTTCGGTTTGGTTTAATATGATTTGGTTTGGTTTGTAGGAATGAGAACACCTTTAGCTAACTTGCACCCTCATGAACACCACAACAACCCCCATTAAAATTCCACCAACTTTTTCTCTCTCCCCATAACTTCCATTTATTTCTTCTTCTTCTTCCTCCTACCACCACCAACATCCCCACCATAGGCAAGTTGCATCTTGCCATTTAATGAGGACCCATTTTATTTTGATATTTAGTTAGACTAGAGCTCTAGGACCAATGTTAGAGCTTGGCATTTTGGGTTTTGAAGCTTGGATTTCCCTAGATCTAGACTTTGTTCATTTTCGGATTTCTTTAGATTTGATCTATTAAACTTGAATTTTGGTTGGTTTTATTGTTCCCATGTTGTAGAGGGTGGAATTTTACCCAAGTTAGAGCCTTGGAAGTTCGGATTTGGAGCTTGGATGGCCGACTTATGGTGTTCCAAAGTTTTGGAACCCATGGGTTCTTCTCCTCGGCTTGGGGAGGAAGATGATCCCCCAGGCGCGCCTACTTTCTGGCCTCCTTGCCCGATTGCGCTTACTTTTCTGGCCAGGCGCTCTTTAGCGCACTGCGCCTCCTTTTCTGGCCAGGCGCTCTTTAGCGCACTGCGCCTCCTTTTCTGGCCAGGCGCTCTTTAGCGCACTGCGCCTACTTTTCTGGCCGTGCGCTGTTTAGCGCTGCGCACCTCCTCCGATTGCGCCTGCTCCCCTGACTAGGCGCACTTTAGCGCGTAGTTACCTAGGCGCACTTTGACCCTTGGACCCAGGCGCACTCTAGCGCACCCTGGCTAGGCGCACTTTGTTGGTTCCGGCTTAAGCGCACTCCAGTGCACTCCAGTGCACTTGGATCCAGGCGCACTCTGGTGTGCTGCCTCAACCAGGCGCACTCTAGTGTGCTGCCACCAGGCGCACTCTAGTGTGCTTGTTCCCTGGCACACCCTAGTTCACCTACACCCCTAGTGCCTTAGTGCCAGCTTTATAACTTGGTTTTCTTTTGATATGATTGGAGCTTTTGAGATTTTGATTGCTCACATGCACAACTTGACTAGGCCCAACACGTCTTGGCACGGACTTTAGGGATTTTGTTTCTTGCTATCCTTCTAATGGAATCTTGTAACTTGTGACTGAGCATGATCGACTTGTAACCTGATAACTTGATAGTGGCCCGTGGTGGCGCACTCTTGACTCGACTTGACTTGTCTTGACGCCGTGGGTGTACTACCTGTTGCTCTGTGCAAATCACTTGTCTTGTCTTGCATCATGTCTAAGGGGTGACTCCCTGGGTACCACGGCCAGGGACTCACACTAAAATTGGACTAGGTAATGAGTAGACCAAATTAGAACATGGAGAATTCCCGGTCACAGGCGGTCTCGTTATCTGGAGGCATTAATGGACTTGTAGCTTGCCGACGAGTAGAGCACATTTCCAGCACACTGTCATGTGTTGCACCCTCTAAGTCACCTAAGGGTACATTTGTCTCCCGGGCAATGTACCCACCTATAACTCTCAACCCGCGGAAGGATAACTGGATGGTCTGCAGGGCTTGGGACTGGGAGTTTCTCACCTGCATCTTGTTAGTAATTAGGCTTGTGATAACCCTAGTTAGTTAAAGTAGTAAGCCGTAGTACTTGCTTGGCCGTTGTGAAATGGATGTTGTCCAGCCTTGTCTAAGTCTTGTCTAGCCCCTGTACCTGGAACTCTTGGTCATGAATGTTTTACTTATCTCTAACGATAAATGGGTAGAGACGGTGAGCTATTCAGGCGAAGGGGTACAATCCCGGTCCTTGTTTGGTTAAGGATTGTAACCTGGCTCCCGGAATGGTTCCACGTCCCTAGTCATTTATCGCTCTGTGTACTTTTACTACTTGTACTTTCTTTTATTCTTTATGTTCTGATATGCTGGCTTTTGTTCTTATTTGTGGCCTCCTTTGTGGCACTTGCTCTTTCTGGGGTTTGACCCAGCTGGTTTTGTGTGGCCAGATTTCGGAGCAGCTCCCGAGGATCTACCAAGCTTCCAGCCCAATGGTGAACACTAGACGGAACCCGGGCTACGAGTGGGTCTTCCCTTTTTGTTTCACCCACTCATATGTAAATTTATTCTTTTGAGGCGTTTGCCGACGAGCACCTGTTAGCTCGATGCACATTTACTTACTGTCTGCCTACGGGCTGTAACATGATTAACAAATCCTAGGGTTGATCATGTATGACTGAACTCTTGCTAGTCCTATCATTTTGTACGACTAGCTTCATGATCATCCAATATATAATATTTGGGACGCCTTATATATATATATTTGATGCTCTAACATCTTGTAACTCTGTTAATTGCTTGAGATTGAGACAATAGGCTTGACCTTAAGAGACTGCTGGCTTGTAGTAAACCCTCATATCTAGACAGCCGTGACCGTATAGTTGAGATGTATTCTATTTCAATATACGTAGCTGGCTGTGTCTGCCCCCGCTCTCCAGTATTCTGGTTCTGGGGCGTGACACGGTTTAAGTGGTGGCCCATGCAGGTCTTGGCATTCAAGAAATGTGAGGGTTTACCAAATAGATGTCTCAATCAATATTCGCCCTTGATCTCTGCTCGTATCTTCAAATCCCTGAGATTCTTGACCTCATCATATTGCTTGTATAATTGATCTATCCTGGACCTTTCCTTATTATTCCCTATGTCATCTTCTTCAGCGGCATTACTCCCGGACCTGCCAACCAGCCAGAGGAAGCTCGACAAGCACTCCAGCGCCAGGAAGATCAAGCTCAGCACTCTGGAATAGCCTCTCGAGTTATGCCTTCCATGAGGCCTGGAACCTCCAGTTCAGGCAGCTCCGCCCGTTCAACCAGCTAGACAGGACGAGGGGCCTTTGGTAGGGCTTATCAGAGAACTGCTTGCATCCCAAGATCGTCGAGGTGACGCCTTGCACCAGGAGGTTCATGATGCACTAAACCGAGGAGGTCCCCAAGGAAATCAGGCGGCCAACAGTTTCAAGCGCTTGAACCCTCCCTTCTTTGACGGCAGTGAAGATGCGATTGCCGCGGATGCTTGGCTTCAGGATACCGAGGTGGTCCTGGAAGCAGCTAGGACACCTGAAAATGAGAAGGTGGCGGTGGTACGCCTACAGTTGTTAGACTTGGCTCGCGATTGGTGGGCAGCTCAGGCCATGGGATTAGCAACACCAGTCACTTGGGCGACGTTCAGAGAGAGATTCCAGACAAAGTACTTCGATGCGGTGGCACGGTACGACCTGCAGACCAAATTCACCAACTTGAAGCAAGGAGGCAGGACGGTCGATGGCTATGCGACCGAGTTTTCTAGGCTGAGTAGGTTCGCCCCCACCTTGGTGGCAACCGAGTTCGATAGGGCTCAGCGGTTCCAGCAAGGACTGCATTTGGAGATATTATTGGCTATGGAACAGTTCGAGCACCAGACGTTCGATGCAGTATTGAAAGCAGCAAGGAGGCATGAGTATACCTCCCAGAGAATTGTGGACAGGACCGGAGGCAGGAAGCGGTCCCACAACCAGATGCACCAATCTTCAGCTCCAGCCCCGGCAGCTAGGGGTATAACCATTGGAACTCCGAGGCGGGCGGCCTCAGTGACGTCGGTTCAGCATTCGACCCCGACGTACCCGCAGCAGCAGAAGCAGAAGCAGTCTTCCGCGGTGGGATGTTCTCATTGCGGGAAGCCGGGCCATGTAGTGGCAGAGTGTCGTAGGGCACGAGGATTGTGCCTGGCTTGTGGAGGAGCAGACCACCAGATAGGGACCTGCCCGAATAGGGGAGGTCCATCATCATCCAACCTTTCTAGTTCTTCGGTGAGGGGACCAGCCCCAGTTCCAGTCCAGCAGCAGCAGCAACAGCAGTACCCGAGGCCATTGGCGCCCCAGGCCCAGGCCTTTCAGCAGCAGAACCAGCAGCAGTTCACCCAGGCTCCGGCACAGAACCGACAGAGGGGTTTCCAGCAGAGGGGACCCGCAGCTAGAGGTCAGGCTATGGTGATGACCATGGAAGAAGAAGTTGCACCAGGTGAGGTAGTGGCAGGTACTATTCTCGTCAACACTTTTCCAGCATCTGTATTATTTGATTCTGGTGCATCGCATTCATTCATGTCTGCACGATTCGCGACACGGATAGGGTTGGAGCCCGAGTCATTATCAGTGAGGCTCAATATACTTACTGGTAATGGTCTTGTGGGAGTAGATCGAGTGTTCTCCTCGTGTCGGATCGTAGTTAGCAGTAGAGAGTTCCCCGCTAGATTCATAGAATTCCCTATGGCAGACTATGATGTAGTCCTAGGCATGGATTGGTTGAGGAACCATTATGCTAGGATAGACTGCCATGTTGGCAGAGTTGTCTTTAGTATTCCCGGAGAGCCAGAGTTTTCATTTTCCAGAGGCACAGTAGAGCCATCTCCTCCAGTATTGCGGATGGCAGTAGCAGCAGTGCAGTTGCCCCGGATAGTTGAAGAGTTTCCAGATGTCTTCCCAGAGGAACTTCCAGGGATGCCACCAGAGCGGGAGATCGAGTTCACCATTGACTTGATTCCCGGGACAGCACCAGTATCAGAGCGAGTCTACAGAATGGCGCCTTCAGAGTTGGAGATTTTGTACAAGATGATTGAAGAACTCAGGACCAAGGGATTCATTCGTGCAAGTGGATCGCCTTGGGGAGCCCCGATGCTTCTTGTGAAAAAGAAGGATGGTACGTCCAGGCTATGTGTTGATTATCGTACCTTGAACTCAGTGACAATCAAGAACAGATACCCTCTTCCAAGGATAGATGACTTATTTGATCAACTCAAAGGGGCTTCAGTTTTCTCGAAGATAGACTTGCGGTCAGGATACCACCAGATCAGAGTTAGAGAGCAGGACATCCCGAAGACGGCGTTCAGATCTAGGTACGGGCATTGGGAGTTTCTAGTTATGCCCTTTGGAGCGACCAATGCGCCGGCAGTGTTCATGGATCTCATGAACCGTATCTTCATGCCTTACTTGGATCAGTTTGTGATAATATTCCTTGATGACATCCTGGTCTACAGCAAGAGTGAGGCGGAGCTTGAACAGCATCTCCGTGTGGTTCTTCAGATTCTCAGAGAGCACCAGTTGTACGCCAAGTTCAGTAAATGCGAGTTCTGGCTCGATCGCATTTCATACTTGGGTCACATCATTACCCGAGGAGGAGTGGAAGTGGATCCCCAGAAGATTGTGGCTATCGAGGCATGGCCAGTACCCAGCTCAGTGGCAGAAGTTCGCAGCTTTCTTGGATTGGCCGGCTACTACCGGCGGTTCGTCTCTAATTTTGCAAGGATTTCAGCGCCGATGACCCAGTTGACCCGCAAGGATGTGCCGTTCGTTTGGACAGAAGAATGTCAGGAATCATTTGAGAAATTGAAGCGAGGTTTGATAACGGCTCCCATTCTCACCCTTCCAGATGGGACCGGAGGATTCACAGTTTATTGCGACGCTTCAGGCAGAGGATTGGGATGTGTTTTGATGCAGCATGGGAAGGTAATTGCTTATGCGTCACGTCAACTCCGTGATCATGAGAAGAATTACCCGACCCACGACTTGGAGCTAGCAGCAGTAGTGTTTGCACTTAAGTTGTGGAGGCACTACTTGTACGGAGACAGAGTGGAGATATTTACTGATCACAAGAGCCTGAAGTACGTTTTCACCCAGAAGGATCTTAATATGCGGCAGAGAAGATGGCTCGAGCTACTTGTGGACTATGATGTGGACTTGCAGTATCACCCAGGGAAGGCCAACGTGGTAGCAGATGCATTGAGCCGGAGAGCCGGAGTCTACCTTCTAACAGCGCAACCAGAGCTATTGGCAGATCTTCAGAAGATGGGAATTGAAGTGATTCTCCCTTCCAATGTGGTCTTGATGGCCAGCCTACAGATACAGTCCACCATAGTTGAGAGGATCCGGACAGCACAATTATCAGATTCCAAGATTCAGCGGCTCAGAGCAGAGTGCGAGGCAGGGAGAAGGCCAGAGTTATGTATTCATGAGGATGGTACACTTCGACACGGCACGCGTCTTTGTGTATCCAGTGGAGATATCAGACAGGAAGTCATGGCAGAGGCTCACAGTTCGCAGTATTCCATTCACCCAGGCGGCACGAAGATGTACAGAGATATTCGTCAGCACTTTTGGTGGAATGGTATGAAGAGGGAGATAGCCCGGTATGTCTCTCGATGTTTGGTTTGCCAACAAGTTAAGGCTGAACATCAGAGGCCGGCTGGACTTCTTCAACCTTTACCGATCCCAGAATGGAAATGGGAGCACATAACCATGGATTTCGTGACTGGGTTACCCAGATCTCCGGCAGGCAGAGATGCTATTTGGGTCATTGTAGACAGGCTTACCAAGGTGGCACACTTTCTTCCCTTTAGAGTTGGACAGTCGACGGCGCAGCTAGCAGAGATGTATCTCAGGCAGATCGTCCGACTTCACGGAGTGCCAGTCAGCATAGTATCAGACAGGGATACGAGATTCACATCACACTTCTGGCGCAGTCTTCATCAAAGTTTGGGGACTCGTCTTAAGTTCAGCTCAGCGTATCATCCGCAGACAGATGGGCAGTCAGAGCGTACTATACAAACTCTCGAAGATATGTTGAGATCGTGTACCCTCGATTTTGGTGGTTCATGGGAGGATCACCTGCACTTGGTGGAATTCTCGTACAACAATAGTTTCCAGGCTAGTATCCAGATGGCACCCTTCGAGGCTCTGTACGGCAGGAAATGCAGATCTCCGTTAGCATGGGACGATATCGGAGAGAGGCGGATGCTCGGTCCAGAACTGATTTCTCAGACGGTTGAAGTGGTCAGAAGAATCAGAGATCACCTCCGAGTTGCTCAGGATCGCCAGCGCCATTGGGCCGATGCTCATCGACGTCCCTTAGAATTTGCTGTCGGCGACCATGTATTCCTTAGGATCTCGCCTACCCGCGGCGTCATTCGTTTTGGCGTACGGGGAAAGCTTAGTCCTAGGTATATAGGGCCGTTCGATATTCTGGAGCGAGTAGGCGATGTGTCCTATCGTCTCGCTCTTCCGCCGTCATTAAGTGAGGTACATGATGTATTCCATGTGTCCCAGTTACGACGGTATATTCCGGACCCGAGCCATATCCTAGATCATTCGGAATTGGTTGTTGGTACCAACCTTTCGTATGAGGAGAGGCCCGTGTCTATTTTGGACCGGAGGGAAAAGATACTCAAGAACAAGACTATTAAATTGGTCCGTGTTGCTTGGGGTCATCACTCTCTAGGTGAGTCAACGTGGGAGCGTGAGGACGACATCCGATCGCGATATCCCTATCTGTTTGACTCGTGAGGTATAATGTCTTTCTTATGCCTTACGCTTTCCCTTCCTTGCTTGTATTACATGATTGTATGATTGAACTGCTTAGTGTAGCTTGCCTGTGATTAGTGTAGCTTGTCGTGGCAATCTCTAGCTCCTTGATTAAATTCCGAGGACGGAATTCTTTTAAGGTGGGTAGAGTTGTCACCCTCATTTTCCGTATTTCGTATTTTGCCCGTATTTTGATTTTGCGTATATTTTAAATCTTGTCTAACTGCGGTATTTCGATATTTCTCGTATTTTTCTTATTCGGATTTTCGGTTTGGTTTAATATGATTTGGTTTGGTTTGTAGGAATGAGAACACCTTTAGCTAACTTGCACCCTCATGAACACCACAACAACCCCCATTAAAATCCCACCAACTTTTTCTCTCTCCCCATAACTTCCATTTATTTCTTCTTCTTCTTCCTCCTACCACCACCAACATCCCCACCATAGGCAAGTTGCATCTTGCCATTTAATGAGGACCCATTTTATTTTGATATTTAGTTAGACTAGAGCTCTAGGACCAATGTTAGAGCTTGGCATTTTGGGTTTTGAAGCTTGGATTTCCCTAGATCTAGACTTTGTTCATTTTCGGACTACTTTAGATTTGATCTATTAAACTTGAATTTTGGTTGGTTTTATTGTTCCCATGTTGTAGAGGGTGGAATTTTACCCAAGTTAGAGCCTTGGAAGTTCGGATTTGGAGCTTGGATGGCCGACTTATGGTGTTCCAAAGTTTTGGAACCCATGGGTTCTTCTCCTCGGCTTGGGGAGGAAGACGATCCCCCAGGCGCGCCTACTTTCTGGCCTCCTTGCCCGATTGCGCTTACTTTTCTGGCCAGGCGCTCTTTAGCGCACTGCGCCTCCTTTTCTGGCCAGGCGCTCTTTAGCGCACTGCGCCTCCTTTTCTGGCCAGGCGCTCTTTAGCGCACTGCGCCTACTTTTCTGGCCGCGCGCTGTTTAGCGCTGCGCACCTCCTCCGATTGCGCCTGCTCCCCTGACTAGGCGCACTTTAGCGCGTAGTTACCTAGGCGCACTTTGACCCTTGGACCCAGGCGCACTCTAGCGCACCCTGGCTAGGCGCACTTTGTTGGTTCCGGCTTAAGCGCACTCCAGTGCACTCCAGTGCACTTGGATCCAGGCGCACTCTGGTGTGCTGCCTCAACCAGGCGCACTCTAGTGTGCTGCCACCAGGCGCACTCTAGTGTGCTTGTTCCCTGGCACACCCTAGTTCACCTACACCCCTAGTGCCTTAGTGCCAGCTTTATAACTTGGTTTTCTTTTGATATGATTGGAGCTTTTGAGATTTTGATTGCTCACATGCACAACTTGACTAGGCCCAACACGTCTTGGCACGGACTTTAGGGATTTTGTTTCTTGTTATCCTTCTAATGGAATCTTGTAACTTGTGACTGAGCATGATCGACTTGTAACCTGATAACTTGATAGTGGCCCGTGGTGGCGCACTCTTGACTCGACTTGACTTGTCTTGACGCCGTGGGTGTACTACCTGTTGCTCTGTGCAAATCACTTGTCTTATCTTGCATCATGTCTAAGGGGTGACTCCCTGGGTACCACGGCCAGGGACTCACACTAAAATTGGACTAGGTAATGAGTAGACCAAATTAGAACATGGAGAATTCCCGGTCACAGGCGGTCTCGTTATCTGGAGGCATTAATGGACTTGTAGCTTGCCGACGAGTAGAGCACATTTCCAGCACACTGTCATGTGTTGCACCCTCTAAGTCACCTAAGGGTACATTTGTCTCCCGGGCAATGTACCCACCTATAACTCTCAACCCGCGGAAGGATAACTGGATGGTCTGCAGGGCTTGGGACTGGGAGTTTCTCACCTGCATCTTGTTAGTAATTAGGCTTGTGATAACCCTAGTTAGTTAAAGTAGTAAGCCGTAGTACTTGCTTGGCCGTTGTGAAATGGATGTTGTCCAGCCTTGTCTAAGTCTTGTCTAGCCCCTGTACCTGGAACTCTTGGTCATGAATGTTTTACTTATCTCTAACGATAAATGGGTAGAGACGGTGAGCTATTCAGGCGAAGGGGTACAATCCCGGTCCTTGTTTGGTTAAGGATTGTAACCTGGCTCCCGGAATGGTTCCACGTCCCTAGTCATTTATCGCTCTGTGTACTTTTACTACTTGTACTTTCTTTTATTCTTTATGTTCTGATATGCTGGCTTTTGTTCTTATTTGTGGCCTCCTTTGTGGCACTTGCTCTTTCTGGGGTTTGACCCAGCTGGTTTTGTGTGGCCAGATTTCGGAGCAGCTCCCGAGGATCTACCAAGCTTCCAGCCCAATGGTGAACACTAGACGGAACCCGGGCTACGAGTGGGTCTTCCCTTTTTGTTTCACCCACTCATATGTAAATTTATTCTTTTGAGGCGTTTGCCGACGAGCACCTGTTAGCTCGATGCACATTTACTTACTGTCTGCCTACGGGCTGTAACATGATTAACAAATCCTAGGGTTGATCATGTATGACTGAACTCTTGCTAGTCCTATCATTTTGTACGACTAGCTTCATGATCATCCAATATGTAATATTTGGGACGCCTTATATATATATATATTTGATGCTCTAACATCTTGTAACTCTGTTAATTGCTTGAGATTGAGACAATAGGCTTGACCTTAAGAGACTGCTGGCTTGTAGTAAACCCTCATATCTAGACAGCCGTGACCGTATAGTTGAGATGTATTCTATTTCAATATACGTAGCTGGCTGTGTCTGCCCCCGCTCTCCAGTATTCTGGTTCTGGGGCGTGACAATCATGATGATGATGATGATGATGGTGATGATGATGATGATGGTGATGATGATGAGCGATGATTGGAGTTTGACTGAAGAAAAGCACAGTGAACTACGAACGATCTTTGCGATCTCTGCTGAAGATGAGAGCAATGGAATTCAGATCTCTCGTGAATAAGAAAAAGAAGACGAAAATCGTAATCCAAATATGAGTTTGTGCGAAGGGTAGTTATGGTATTATAAAGATGGCAATTTTGTAAATACAAAGCATCTAAAGGAAATTAGAATATTTAACGTAAAAATATATAATTATGGACATTTCATAAAATCCATCATGCGGGTGGGTTTTTCATACAAACCAACCCCGAAATTGGGTTTCTTAGCAATTTACAAAATTAAAATTATTAATTAAAGTTAACAAGGACAGTAAGTAATTATGGGAGGTGTCATTTGATCTTCCTAAATAGTCTTACATCATATATTAATATAATAATAAAGTTAGAATAATTAAGATTTTTTTAGTCTTCCTAAGTAGTCTTAATAAATATTAGAATAACTATAACAATTTTTTAATAATAATTTATAGAATACGTGCAACGCAGGTGCATATATACTAGTTTTGGCAAAAAAAAAATGTTTCATACCAATCGTGTATTTCCAATGGAAAATAAAAACACTTTGTGATTTTTTTAGAAAAAGGCGAATTAAGAAAGAAATTTACTAGGGGTACTACCAAACATGATATGGGCTATCACATAAGTTGTAATTGTGTTAGGAGACATCACAATATTTCAAACACCCAAACTCATATTCCCTCTTCTTCCCCCTTTCACACTTCTTCTTTATATTCATCTTGTAACCCTAATCCCCTAATCGAAGATAACATAATCCAAAACTTCTTCAAAAGTGAGGTAAATCTTCCTTTTCCTCTTCTTCTCTTCATTTTAAAGTATGTTTTTTAAGTTGTCCTAAATAAAATTAAAAACACCAATTTTTAATTCTGTTAGGTTTTAATTAATGTATGTTGGGAATTTATTTATTTCAAACATTATTATTGGTGATTTCGAACCCCATTTTAAGGGTTTAAAATTTTATAAAACGTGACAGTCGTGTTGGAGAGGACGAAGGACTGTGAAAATTTTGACAATTTTAACAATAGTAAGGACTGTCAAAATTTTGGCAGTACAAGAAAAACTCTCTGTATTATCTTAGGACTAGCAATTCTAATTACAAATTATTTGACAATCCTAAGACAACAAATTTTCTACATTAGGATTATTAGGATTCTGGCAGTCTTACATTTAGTCTTATAGTCAGCACCGTCAGAATTCTACAATCATAAGATATAAAACTCTTTATAATAACCTCTAAATTTTTGAATGATAATTTGGTTAAGATATTTATGTAGGTCACAATTGTTGTCATAGTCAACTACGGTTGAAATTTCTAGAAAAAATTTCGAATTGGGAGGACGATTCAAAAAAAAAGACCATATATATATATATATATATATATATATATATATATATATATATATATATATATATATATATATATATATATATATATATATATATATATATGGATAAAGTGCAAAAAATTTCTCGTTAATTTTTCGCTTTTTGCACTAAAAAAGACCTCATGCTCTTAACATTCATAAAAGTATGAAATATGCTCATTTTGTCCCCTTTCCGTTAATTGGTGTTAAGTGAGGTATGTAATGACCATTTTACTCCTCTCTCACTCTCTCCCCCCCCCCTCTCTCTCTCCGGTGGTGCGGGGAGGAGGACGAGGGGGGCTAGCCGGCAGGGAGGAAGGGGAGGGAGGAGGAGGCCAACGGGAAGAAGGAGGGAGGGGGCTGGCCTGGGGAGGAGGAGGAGGCTGACAGGGAGGAGGAGGGAGGGGGCGATGAGGAGGGGGACTGGCCTGCGGTGAGGAGGAGGGGACGGTGAGGAGGAGGCCGACGGGGAGGAGGGGGGCTAGCCGGCGGGGAGGAAGAGGGGGGCGGGGAGGAGGAGGCCGAAAGGGAGAAGGGGGGCCGGCCGGCTGTCACGTCCCGATTTCGTAGAATCGATAATCGTCCCCCGGGCGTGATGCCGTACGAACCTAAGTTGCGATCGCACAAGGCATAGTCATAAGGTTATCCGAAACACAACATCAAGTTAGAGTACGCAGAGAAATTGAATGACACATTTGAAATAGAAATAGACTTTTTCATTGATGATAATAAAACTTTACATAGACTCCTTTACAATCATTGCCGCGCGGGCTACAACATGACTCGACTTACAAAATGAACGCCGATGAGATAGTCGTTCCATACATTACATCCCTTTTTACAAGCAAAACATAACATCTTTCCACCTGCTATCGAGGCGAGTCGAGCCGCCATCTTCTTTTGGACTGAGTGCGGGTCTTCTTCAAAAGGAAATCCAGAAACAAGCCTTTACACGCGGACGAGGCTTCAAAAGGGTTCACTTCGCCTTGAGCTTTCAAGTGGCACGCCCTTCGTAGTTCGGGGTACCTGCGTGGAGAGCGAGGATCAGTACATTACACTTTGTACTGGTGCGTGGCTATTTAAGTTCCAAGCTCTCATTTGGTTGAAGAGTTTAATAGACTTAAAGTATGAATGTTTCTAACCATCCTAATGAATTATAAACAAGCATATGACAAGCATAGTGAAAATTTACGTTGAAACTTACCGACGGCGGCCCGCGCCGCGCCTTATGAAACTTACCATGTTCTTCCCTGTCAATTGTTATCATTTCTATACCAAGTGCAATATTTCGTGTGTTGGTCACTGGCTCCCAGAGCCATCGTGGACTCCTTCTAGCTTTTATTAGACGAGGCCCTTTCAGCGCGAGTAGCGAGCCCCGCTGCAAGTTCTCGCCTAACATTGTGCCCAGCACAGCTTATGAGATGTTTCCTTCTTGGCCGCAACGGTCCCGTGGCCCCGGGTTGCCGTGCGGGGAAACTTTACCTTGTCGACAAGTTGTCCATGACCGTACGAAAACCATTTTCCTTCTTTTAGTTATTAAGACATAGCCTATATTCTCTTTAAAAACCCAATCATTTTACAGTGCTCGTGCCCTTGCATTCAATCTTTAATCCGCATCAACACTATCGATTTACTTAAGAAGGGGTCGAGAAGAGAAGGGTCAGCCACTCACCTTGAGTTTACTCGGCGAGAGAACTTGTTGGTCGCGCTAGACGTCGCCTACGCGATTACCTGAAATCGTACAAGCAACCGATTAGAACACTGCATTATTCAAGGAGTTCGATAGGAAATGCGAGTTCGAAATGCAAGCCATGAAAACCATCGAAAACATTCACGAAAACGCATTCAGAAAACAAAGCCAAAACCAACGCAAGCGGCGTGAAAAGCAGAGCAACGGGAGGTCTCTCCCAACTCAGCCGCAGAGTCAATCCTCGAGGCACAATCCCGCTGAATATGGGACTTGGTTCCGAAGAAGACATTCCATAACGAGGAATGGATCTTAATTCAACCGTTCCCGTTCGATCGACTCGGTCGATCCCGACCTATCGGTCCCGACCGAATCGATAGCGACAGTGTTCCATTCTCGCGCACCCCGTGGACAGAGTACGGGGCACGATGTAGGGACGGGGCACTACACCGGCGGGGAGGAGGAGGGGGGGTGCGGGGAGGAGGGGGCTGGCGGGAAGGAGGAGGGAGGGCTGGCCGGCGGTAGGGGAGGTTAGGGAAGGGGGGGTAGTTTATGTATTTTCTATTTTAAAAAAAAAATGACTTAACGGTCATTTCTAACGGTCAACAGACGGTAGGGGGCTTTTTGCTCGAGCGAAAAATCTAAGGAGGGACAAACTGCTAAATTTTTCTAATAGGTCATTCTACGCAAAAGGCGTAGATCTAACAAGGGATTTTTTACAATTCTCACACACACACACATATATATATATATATATATATATATATATATATATATATATATATATATATATATATAAAATAATAATAATAATAATAATAATAATAATAATAATAATAATTTGTCTCACTTTTGGCAGGGCCCTTGTTTGTATTTTTTTTTTTTTTTGCTAAAGGGCCCTTGTTAATTCCAAGATGTGTTTTTAATTTGCACGTGCACATCACGTGACTAAAGCGGCAGCCGAATCGCAACAATGGGGTTCAAAACGGAACGAGACACCGACGACACTGTCCTTTCTTCACCAAACTCTCCTTTGCTTGTTCCAAGTTCCTCCTCCGCTTCTCGATCCTGGAACCCTAAATTTCCCCCCCCCCCCCCCCCCCCCCCCCCCCATCCCCGCCAAACCCTAGATTCTCCCCCACCCCGATCTGCTGAACCTCGGGCTCAGGGCAGGCGAAGTGATGTACGGCGGCGCCAGCGACGGCGAGGGGTCCCACGATGCCTCCGCCGGCGGCGGACAGAAGAAGATACCTCCAGCGTCGTCGATGCCGTGGGTCCGCAACCTCCGCCGCTTCATCGGCTCCGGCGCCGGGCTCGGATCCGAAGCCCTCATGGGTCAGTTCCTCTTCCTCCTCCCTATACGCTGATTTGAGGATTCTGCGATCAATTTTCCGATTTTAGGGCTCAGCACTGTAAATTCTAGTTACGGAGACTGTGGCCCCATGGATAGTATTTTAGTGTTGATTTAGAAGTGGGTTCCCTCGTAAAAATTGGAACTTTGATTCGTATCACTGTGAAATCTAACTCTAGTTAAATTAATTTTTTTAGAATGTATGTGATGTTGGCTTCAGAGACTACTGGATGCTTCTGTCCTGGAGTAGTGACATGCATTTATTTACCGAGGACAAATGTGGTGCTCTGATCCGTGGTGTTGTTTGAAGACTTATGTTTGATTAGGGACACATATCTAGTGCCTATTGTTATTAGAAGCTTGCCTAGGCTCACGCTAGTATTCTAAATGGCAGTCGAGGCGGCCGCCTAGGCGTTAGGCGGCCACTCTCCGCACCGCTTTTGCCGTTGGCGGTGAGTAGGCGGCCATCGGAAGTTTGGCGGCGGAGGCGAGACGGCGTAAGCGGAGCAATACTTGAATAGATGTTTTGGAAAAATAGTTTTGCAAGCATTATGGACCTATGTTTCACTTTTACAATACTGAAACTTCATAACTCTTTGTTCTACAACTTAGTTATGCATAAAACAATATGCATAATATGCAAAAAAACAGTGGTAAAATAGTAAAAAAAGATGTCCAAAATGTATCAAACGTCTAGGCGGTAGGCGGACCCTCTCTGCTGCGCACCCGTGTACCGCCATTTATAACCTTGGCGTGAGCCAAGGTGAGAAGGTTGTGCTCACTTTGACAGGCGCCCGCTACTTGCTCCCTTGGTTTCACAGTGAAAAAGTGAGAACTTATAGAGTGGATCAAGTAGCTCATCGGCCCTCACCATCTAGGATTCAAGCGCTGCTCTAACTTCCTTGCATCGCTGTGAACAAGCGCAACTTGGAATAGAGCAACACAAACAATTTTCTTAGGTCGGAGACCTCGTATTTTCTTATTATTATATAGCACTTTGCTTCGCTCCCCAGGGCCAGTGGAGCTTAGCGCCTACGTGGCTTTTCACCATGACAAACTATGCTCTCTCTTGCCGCTGGAGGTGGATTTAGTTGGAGAAATAGAAGGGAAGAAAGGAAAGGAAATAGAATCATGATCTCATAGAAACAAGCTCCAATTTCCTTTCCCTTCCCTTCTCCACAACCAAAACAAAGTTGCAAGGTTCTGTAAATTTAGCCGAACTACATCCACTTGCTGGTTGGACAAGTGTAATTGTTTGCCTAGGTAGAGGTACGATATGATTCGTTTTGAGTTTGCACCTTAAAACGGCACAATATGCACATGGTGACATAGACACGACAACACTTTTGGTGTGTCCTAGTGTTGGAGTATCTGTGTCGTGTCCAATACTTGTCCGACATGGCGCCGTTTTATGGACTGTTTGTGTCACTGCTTCCTAGGTTTACGCACGGTAGATGAATGGACATTCCAAGGACAATGGTTCTTACACTACACAAACCTGCTAGGCCAGGCTACTTTGCACTCTAATACTAGAAGTTTGGAATTTCCAACTTGCACTTCTTAGCTATACTAGCACTACGCTGCAGATGATGTATTTATTAGCTCATTGATTTCTTACCTCTTAAGTTTATTATTACAAGGATCTTCCCACAGGTAATTTGATTGCTATGACCATTTGCCTTTTCTCATCATCATGGTGAGGAATTATAGTCAAATTGCTTTTGTACAAAGTAATCCTTCTAACTTTAACTATTCTAACTGACAGAGCTTGAAACGAAAAGGATTTTGCTCGAGATATTTAAGGAACGGCAACAAAAAAGTGCTGAAGCAGGCTCAATTCCGAGTTTCTACAAAAAGGTATACTAGTAGGTTTATTTCTGGGGTTTACTATGGCTACTTGTTTCCCAAGATGGCTTATTAAGTGAATGTTAAACTGTATCATGTGTACCTAGAGGGAAGTCTTTGTATTTGTTTACTTCAACAAAATGGAAGCTTAGTTTGCTTAAAATATCTTCCTATAAACCTTGACTTCAAGATTTTTTTTATTTCTTTTCCTCATTCCTATATGTATGCTAATTTTCTAATGCTTCATTCCTTTCTTCTATGCCTTGTCCCAGAATGCTATCTTATGATTGTCTGTTTCTGCTTATATTCCTACAGAAGCCTGAAGAAGGATCAATCAGTCATAGGGTGCAAAGGTTGGCAAAGTATCGATTTTTAAAGGTATTAGGTTACACATGTATCCTTCTTTTGATCTTGGCATTTATGAATGGTTTCAATTTTGTACAGTTCTATAAGAACTAATCAAGTGTTGTAACATGGATATATTTAGCCTTTACATTTACTTTTTAATGCGGAAATCATCTCTTTGAACTTTGAAGTTGGAGTTTACTGCGCTCTTGTGTGCAGTGTACCTTTGATTCTTTCTGTTCTTTTTTCCCCGCCTTTAGTTTTTTTTCATTAAGCTCTCTTTATGCATGCAGAAACAGTCAGAGCTTCTACTGAATGCTGATGATCTTGATGCAATGTGGGTCTGTTTAAGAGAAAATTGTGTTATTGATGATGCTACTGGTGCTGAAAAGGTATTTACACACTTGTTCTTGAACTTTTGGCAAGCATATTGTTAATTGACTGGAGAAGTGGGAAACGGAAATTTGGTAGGACTGTACTTTTAGCCATCAATGTGTAGATCTATTAGCATGCCACCGTTGTTAGTGCTACAGTAAATGGAAATATCAGATAAATTTTCCCGCTGCACACGTGGAAACTATTAACCAGGCATTTAAAACCTTTTTTTTAATACATGGAAAGTACACCATAAATAAGAATGCAACAGTTTCCTATATATGTCGATCTCCACTTTCAATAAAACAATAAAAGCATAACAAGATTAGTACATTTAGTTTGCAATTTTTTTAGAAAACATCACCATTACGCGCTTTTTGTCAACTCAAATCCACAGATTCCTGGAATCAGAAATTTGGAATTCCTTAAGCTTTACTTTCAAGGAATTGGAATGGAGCATTTTCTTATCCCCTTTTATTCTCTCCTTTCTTTATTTTTCTTCTTCTTGTTCTTCCCTTTCTTTCCTTGGTCTTGGTTGAACCTTACTGATGGTTGTCAGGACGTATTCAAATATTACAGAATCTAGATGAAGGCTTCTGCTGGCCAGGAGTTATGTTCTGTACTGCGACTGTGCAGCTGAACCTGACAAACTCTCAGTATAATACCATTAATTTCATTTTCAATAAATAAGACAGAAAATACATATGATATTGCAAGATTAATGTAGGTTACAATGTATATATTTACATTATACACACATATTTCTGTTCTATATAAAATGTTAAATTTAATTTTCGTCTTCTCCAATAGTCCAGGCTCACTATTTGAATTTTAGAAGGAACTCCATATTCCTTTTCTCAAACTATCGTCATATAAGCTATGCTTCCTCATTTAATGGTTAGTCCCTGTAATGTTCGTGCTCAAGTGTTCACAGTGAGTCAAAAGGGTTGATTTTATACTGAGTGCCGAAAGCTTTTATCTTATTGTGATGTTTAGCCAACCCAATGTTGTGGACATAGCAACCTAAAGTCAGTTAGATTGTGTGTCGATGTTAGCTCAACTCAGTGGCGACTAGAATCTAATTATAACTTTTAATCCCTAAGAGCAAATTGTCTACTAAACCTCTATAAAACCTGCCTATCTAAGCGCTACTCTTTACTCATGGAGTGGATCAGATCTATAATGCAACTATATAGAGTTCAAATATTTTGAGATCTATTAACTGTTCATAAACTTGGATGGAGAGAAATATATATAGAGAACACAAAGCGGAAATATGTTGCAAACTAACATCCTGTTATATTCACCTTAGGATAACATCCTTTATAATATGAAGTATGATAAGAGCACCTTGCTGGTTTCTAGTCGAGCTACTAGGCAATCAACATACCGTCATAAGAGCGAATATTTTCGTGGCCTTTATACATCACAAGGGATGCTCATACACTATGGTAATAATGACAACAATGTGGAATCATCCGCCCTTTTATATCACACTTGATGCAACTACATGTTACATGCACTACGGTAATGACACCAATGTGGACATCTAATTATAATACATCAATTTGTTTGTACGCAACAAAGGAAGTTTCTCTTTTCTTATCATTGCAAGGTTAGATAAGGAGGGAATTTGTTCTCTTAGATAATTGGTAGAGTAGACTTTAAATGGTATAAAAAATGATAGTGAGTTATCAGGATGATCGTGAACTATCAGGAAGCTGCGCAAAATGAGTAAGTTGAAAGGATTTGTAGGATGACATGAGTATGAGGTGTTGAAGTGGGTTATATTACTTTCTAGTTAGATCTGTTGGACGCCAAGAATAAGGACAGCCTACATCTTCATAGTTAATAAATTACACGAAAGTTTTTTCTGTATAGTTGCTGGTAACTGGCAATGGTTATAAAAAAATCAGGTTCTGAACAAAACTTTAAAATGATTTTATTCTTTTACCATACTCAACTTTATCTGATGTGATCAATTTCCATCCATGGTGTTGTTTTTTGCAAATCAGTAATCTTGTGATCAATTTCCATCCATGTGTGTTGTTTTCTAAAAATCAGTAATCTTGCCTTTGGCCCATCACTAATGGCAATGCAAATTGGCAGATATGATTATTGCTAAACTTCTAATGACTCTCCAAACATAGCCTATCCGCTGTTACTTTTTGAGGGGACATGAACTTTGTTGAAGTACCTGCCACAACTCTTAGTGTTGATGAGGGATGAGATGAGGGTTATTCATTTATATTCAATAAGCTTGCTAGCCATTGGAAATCCTTAGTGCATGTTGATGTATGACTTTATTCTAGTTCTTGCTCATAGCATTCTGCTGGTAATATTACTATTAGCATTCTACTGGTAATATTACTCATATCACATCATATGTCCTCTTGCAGATGAACTATGAAGACTTCTGTCATATTGCATCTGTTTGCAGTGAGCAAATTGGCCCCAAGTGCAGGCGATTTTTCAGCCCTTCAAATTTTATGAAGTTTGAGAAAGATGAATCTGGAAGAATTGCTATCCTACCATTCTATCTATATGTGATGCGAACCGTGCGTTCTGTTCCTTTTCTCTAGGGGATTTCCTAGGTTTATGGCTTTTAAAAAAATGATAAATTATTTAAGAAATTTGTTTGTCATCCATTTGATTGCTTATTCTATATATCGATTTCCAAATTTTGTTTGCTTGCGTAGATAATTGTTTTCGTTTTCTATTATCATCACTTTATGTGAATTGCCTGCTGCCTCTTAAATGAAAGTAGGAAAGTAGCTGGAACATCATGCAAAACTCAGCTGTCACTTCAAAAAAGGGTTATATTATTTATAAGTTATGATATTATGTATCTTAATAATTATATGCTTAGTTAATGCTAAAAGCATAACTTCAATGAAGGTCAAAGATGAACTATTTCCTGTAACCCTTAAATATATGAACTTGTGGACCTGCCTGTTGGTTCTCTTTATGGTCATTTTTTTTAGTGCTGATTAGAATATGACGTTATGGATCATTTCTTATTACTATATTATGTTTATGTATATGACTGCTCATCCCTTGTGACATTTATTGCTCTTTGGATCTGAGTAGATGCCGTAGCTGATAACAATCTAAAGGTTTTTGGCTTTATTTTTGTTGTTTTGACCACTAGGTCTTCATACTTCCCTCAACTGCTCTTTTTTGAGTTGTCACATCTAAAGTTCCGTGTAAGCTAAATTTTACTTATTTGCAAGTGAATTTAGCAACGCTAAAATTTTATTTATTTGCAAGTGATATTAGCAACACTAAAATTTATGACAATTTGGTATCCCACTATTTATTGTCTCTACATTGTTTTCTGGAGATTTCTTTTGCTTGTTTTAACTTCTATTTATACTTCTGGAACATATTTTTGTCATGAAGTTTCAGAAGTGTCCTTGTCTTAAGTTACTTCTCGAGTCCCTTAGATATAGTCCTCACACACACACGGAGCCACCATAATAACGTGTCACGACCCGCTCCTAAATAATCGGATACGAGTGCATGATATCCCCAACCTAATGTACTAGGATACTCCTACTAAGAGTTCCAAATATATACACTAAGCTGTCTATAAGTTATCACATCAATATAACCCATTACATTAAGCTATTAATCTATCATATTCAACATCCACATAAACTAGTAATCAAGAAGGAAAGATGAACAAGATATGGTCTAAAGTTCCACATAAGTAATAACTAAAATCAAGATTCAACTAGTCCAAGGTCATTCTCCAAATAAATACTATTGTCATATCAGGAACAAACATGCTGAATGAAAAATGTCACTCAAGCAAATAAATATAACTGAGGTAACTAGTCTCAATCACACATGAACAAATATGTGTCTCCAAACTACTGATCACCAAAGGAAGAGTCATGCACCGCAGTCATATCCTCACCTTCACATTTACCGTAGTACTCTAGGTATATATCGTATGAAGCTGTAATTTTAGGTTATCCAATCAGGATTTGAGCAAAATACAATACTAGCAATAAAGATTATGCAGTATGGTTTAAGACTAGTATGCCTGGAATGTGATAAGAAAAGAACTACACTACTAGTTTAGTAACAATATCAACATCTAAATTACTAAGAAAATAATAACAATATGATAATACTAAAAGGATAACAAGATGACAATATCAAGAAAAGACTTATCACTAGGTGCACAGAGTGTTTTAGAATACAACCTTCAAGCATGTGGAAAGATTGGAATTAAGACAACCATATGTGAGGTGCATGACTGAATAAACATTGGATGGTCTCTATTCATTGTGTATACCACACGCCTAATAGTCGTATTCCCCCATCCGTGTCTTACTCACAATTATGATTGGTAACAATAGAAACATGAATAATGACAGGTAAACTAGAACAATAGGTGAACATACGCTAGAACATATCATAATGGACACTCTTTCGTGTACGCATGTCCAAACAAGAATGAACATCTAATCTTGAAGAATCAGGATTCAGGATCATGCTAATACTTGAAATGTACAATAAAGCTAATGCAATACGATAAATATATGTATTTGCATGTCAATTGCAACCAAATAACCAGAAGTCCATAGTCTAGAATCTACCACGAAGTCTCCTCTTCTACACAAGTTTACAAACAAGCAAGCACATAAAACAATCTGTATAACCCCGCAAGATTACGTCTAAGATCGCATACAAAAGTACAAATTAGGATTCTTCTTAATCAAGTAATCTTGATGATTTAGGGTTTCTTATATATGATGTAATCTAGGTCACATGTCCACCAAGTAATCTAGGTTACTTATCCACCAACTCATCGAGGTTACTTGCTTGCTAAGTAATCTGCGTTCCTTAATTAGTAATCTAATTAATTGAACTAGGGTTCGATCAAACTATGTCACATGAATTATTTGGATTCGATATAATGATTTGGAATATGGAAATTGAAAATAATCAGGGTTTTTAGAACATATTGTGAATTTTACGAAAAAAAAAATGATGACGATGACAACAGGACGAAATTATGTTCCTCGTCAAAACTCATATTCCAAACTTGCACCCTTGACAACGAATCTCGTAATGAATACATTGGCGAAGATGGAATCAACTTTCATGTACTGGTATGTCCGTACAAAATCGGACACAAACCAGACACACACAAACACGACTATTGTCGGGGTTCAGACTAGCAATATGGTCCTCGTGGTCAGTCGTGTTGGGTCTCAACTCTCAAGTGGAAGAGGACGTCGGGGCAGAGAGAACGACGGTGGTCGTGCGACGTTTGTTGGCCAAACAACAGAAAACGACGATGGGGAAGTCTCGGGCTGACAACAAAGATTAGGGGGATTAGGGTTACGGGTAGGTGATGATACCTTGAGGTTTATGGTGTATTTATATACAGGTAAGTTGGTGTATATATGGGGGAATCATGTACTTGGATACTTAAATTAATCCGAAAAATATAATATGCCTTGGACAACCATGATTAAAACATACCGGTTGGATCCAATGGCCTAATTTATAACTTAAAACTAGAGCTCGCAGGATTTTATAATACTTTCTTATTTAGGAAATTAATTTTCACGGTTTATTAATTAATGAATAATAGTTCTTGGGTAGTTAAAATAGCAAACGACTACTTTAAAATCCTAAAACTTTGATGTTGTATGCCAAGTTTGAAGGGATTCTATAGTACGGATTTCAAGTAGTAGTTCTTACACTATGCTGAGTTAATTTAACATTTTTACGAGTTTTCTCTCGAATTTTTTTCTAAAAATATACGAAAAATATAGAATTGGAGTCATATATAAGAGTGTTCTAGGGCTAGTTAAGTGAGTCTAAGGTCTATTTTGTTTACTTATACTATTAACAAGTATAGGAACGTTGGCACATATATGCCACGTAATTATTCCATTGCATATGCTTTGCTCAACTACTTATGTTTTCTAATTTTAAAATACGTATGAAATTTCATGGGTGTTGCATCCTACCGGCCTTATAAAACTTTTCTCAAAATTTTAAAATAAAAGCAATCAAACAAACGTAATACTAAATTTACCTTAATCTTCGAAAAGTTGAGAAAACGCTCTCGCACTCATCTTCATGCTCCCATGTCGATACTCCGGGTGAATGATGCCTTCGTGCTACTCATACTAATGAGATGGTCTGTGATCTCATCATGAGATGGTCTGTGATCTCATCACCTTGCCCTTCCGATTCAAGATACCCATTGGTTGCTTCCAATACGACAAAGTTGACCCCTCTTCGATCTTCAAATGGTCTATAATACGACTAGGTTCTGCTACTATAATACGTCTTGGTTCTGCTACGTGCTTCCCCAACTATGATAGGGGTAAGACATCGTGTACTCACTCCAACATCGATGGTAATGCTAGTTGGTAAGCTAATCCAATGCGCTCCACTATACCACAAGGCCTTATGAATCTCATATTAAGTTTTCCACGCCTACCAAATCAGATATTACTTCTCATTGTTGAAATCTTCAAAATACCAAGTCTTCATGCTAAAACTCCAAAAACCTTCGGTGACTATCTATCCAATGTCTCTGTCGATCATATGCCACCTGAAGACGCTTCTGAATTTGCTTAACTTTCTTAGTTGCATCGACCACCATTTCTGGTCCCGACAAAGCTTTCTCTCCATCACCATTCCAACATAATGGTGTACAACATCTACGTCCATGCGAAATCTTAAACGGGACATCTCTAAACTTGTCTATATTTGTTCAACGAGTGTTGTTATATGAGAATTTCACTAGATGTAGATGAACCACCTATAACCCTCGAAATCTAACGTACACCATATGCGACATATCCACGATTATCTGGATAGTACGTTCTAATTGACCATCTGTCTTTGGATGATAAGTAGTGCTAAACTTTAATTGCATACCCAAGCTATCTTGTAAACTCTGCCAAATATGTGAGGTTAATCTCGAGTCTTTATTCGATACAATGTTATATCGGAATTCCATGTAATTCAATTATTTGCATGATATAGAACTATGCTAACTCCTCTATCAAAAGTCCAACTCCAAATGGTATAAAAATATGCAGACTTGGTCAATCTATCTAGTATGACCAATATAACATCATTCCCATTAGGCGTCCTCGGTAATTCGGTAGCAAAGGCCACCGTGATATGTTTTCACTTTTGCTCCGAAATGGGTAGGGGATGTAGTAGTCCTCTGGGTCTCTAGCGCTGTACTTTGACTTGTTGGCACACTTAACATTTCGAAGTGAACGGGGCCACTTTTCTCTTCATATCGTACCACCATACGTGATTTCTCAAGTCCATGTACATCTTTGTTTTTCCAGGATGAATAGAGTACCATAATTTGTGTGCTCATTTATAATCTCCAATCAAAGCTCTCCACTACGCCAGTGTTCTAAATGGCGGCCGCCTAGCCCGCCTACGCGGTGCCTAGGTGGTAGGCGGTCTCTCTCCGCACCGCTTTCGGTAGGCGCTAGAGTAGGCGGCCAACGGAGGTTGGCAGCATAGGTGGAGGTGAGGCGGCGTAGGCGGGCGTCTAGGCGGAGCAATACCTAAAAAGATATTTTGGCCAAAAGGGTGCCTAGGCGGAGCAATACCTAAAAAGATATTTTGGCCAAAAAGGTTTTGTAAGCATTATGGGCCTATGGTTCACTTTTACAAAACTAAAACTTTATAAATCTTCGTTCTACAACTTAGTTATGCATGAAACACCGTTAAAATATGCATTTTATGCAAAAAAAATGGTAAAATAGTATAAATTGTTCAAAATGTATCGACCGTCTAGGCAGCGCCTAGGCGGTAGGTGGACTCTCTTCGCAGCGCCCCTGCCTACCGCCGTTTAGAACCTTGCACTACGCATACATAATCTATCCCCAACGATCCATCCTCTTGCATCCTAAACTTGTATGTCAATCTTGCTTTGGCTTGTGTTCCGAGTCATTGTAATCCCTCGTCACTCAAGTGTGCCTTCCGAATCATGTCCATCAATGTAGAGTGAATCTACAAATTTATCATCTTTCCTTCCATCCTAGGTATAACAACCTCAATACCAAGACTCTCCAAGTCCTCCAATAAATGTTGGTCTATCGCCAAATACATAGCTAGTGACTATCTACTCAAAGCATCGTCAACTACGTTAGCTTTTTCTGGTTGATACTTCAATATGAGATTGAAGTCCTTCATCAATAACTTCTTTTGTTTGAAGGCGTACTTCAAGCTTTTCTGTTCTGCATAAATCTGAACTCGCTCTCTATACAAGTAACGCTTCCACAACTTCAATGCAAAGGCCACTTCTGCTAATTCCAAATCGTGTGCCGGATACTTCTTCTGATGTGGCTTTAATTGACGAGAAGTGTATGCCATAACCTTCTTATCATGCTCCAACACGCATCCCTCTTTCCTGAATTGTCGCTATAAATCACAAATCCTCTTGTACTGTAAGGCAAAGTTAAAATTGACGCTATAGTCAATATCTTCTTCAACTCGCCAAAAGCAGCCAAGCACTCCTATGTCCAAACAAATGCTTTACCTTTCCTCGTCAATCTCATCAAAGGCTCTACAATCCTAGCAAAATTCTTCACAAACTTCTGATAATATTCTGCAAGTCTCAAAAAAACTTCGTACTTCTGCTACTGAATCTAGGGTAGGCCATGACTAGTGGCTCGATCTTCTTCGGGTCTACCGCTAATGCTGTCGCTGGTGGGGTCTTAAGGTCGGGCGATCCAAATCTTACAAGATGAAGTTCAACATGTGGATCAAATGGTAACAAAAACGACAATGAGATAAATTAGTTGTGAAAGGGAGCATACAAGGGCAACTTAAGCGAACTGCAGTTTGTACTTGTGAAGCCTACCCCTTACTGGTACCAGGGAAAGTAGCGTACCGCATACCCCTACAGTGTATCAAAGTGAAACCGTGTACCCCTACTGTCTATTGAAGTGAACCATGACCAGGTAGTTATTGTCCTAAAGATTACAATAGCCCAATTTTTGCGCGATAGTTTTACCAAATTGTTTATAGATATATATTTGACCTGTGAGTGGTTTTTTCTTAGGGTTAATGCAAACTTGATACACCCCCATTTTCTTGGTTATGTTGTTCACTTGATTCCCTTAGACTTCAATGTAGCTTTAATTTTCAGTTATAAATTTATGCTTAAAGAACATAAAGAGTGTCACCATGTTCTACTAGGAATTTTTTCCCTAGTGAAGACTGAGCAAATAGTTTGGGATGTTGGTAGAAACCATGAAGTACATGCTGCAAAAAGAGGTTCAGATTTGTAGTAACCTCCTCTCCATTAGGCAGTTGGATGAAACCAAACTCGGTCATTAGGTAGATTGATTGCTTTGGATATCCATTTTAACAATTTCTGAAGTTCTTACCTTCCTGGCTCCTGTACAGTTATAGTTTAAGAAAGTGAATTAGAATTTCTACCTCTTATCTCCTTCCCGATAATAAATTGGCATTCCTCTTTCCGATCTGGACTTTCCTTTATGTTATCATTTGATGTGGATGTACATTTAAAATATATGCTGGTATATGCTTAGCCGAATAAGAGATGCTTGGAATATTCACAACTCTATACTTTTTCAGGTATCACTTACTCAAGCTAGAATAGATATGAGTGAGCTTGATGAAGATTCTGATGGCTTTCTTCAAGCTCATGTATGGATTTTAATTCCATATTCATTGATTTTTATGATTAATTAAAAAGCCAGATACTTTCATTTGATGGTCCATTAGTTGCAAATTGCTTTTACTGCAATCTTGTCTGCTTTGCAGGAAATGGAGGCCTATATAAGAGGTCTTATTCCAAACCTAGCACAACTGCGTGATATGCCTGCAGCCTTCATTAATATGTACTGTCGGATAGCCGCACACAAGTTCTTTTTCTTCTGTGATCCTCATAGACGAGGTCTGAAACCTTACCATCCTAAAATTCTATAGAACTGGAGCAGTCCATGACTTAAAACTGGTGTTTAAGATGCTACTGTTTCACTTCAAGGCAAATTTTTATTAACTATTCACAGGTAAGGCATGCATAAAGAAGGTGCTGCTGAGTAACTGTCTCCAAGAGCTTATGGAACTGCACCAGGTATTTTTTATCTGACGGAAGTAGTAGCTTCTTGTCTCCAAAGATCGGAGAATCACCATTTACTTGCAAAACATGAACCTTCTTTTTTCCTCCTAATGCTGTTTACCGTTATACTGTTCACGCTATTATAACTTCTTACAGTTTTGGGCTTGAATATTTCCTGGCAAATAATCAACATCCTTGACTTTTTAATGCATTATTGTCATACTTGGCTTTTTTATTCAAAGACTAGCAGCATCAAGAGCCCTTCTCCATGATCAGACTGTTTAGGTTTCAAGAATAATGTATTTTTGATAATCTGAGGGATGTGTAACTTGAGATAATCATCAATCTACCTGAATATTAATAGAATTCTCATCCACACCAACGCATACTCTTGAATGGAAGTCTTTTTTGCAAGGCAGGATATTGTAATGGTAGGATGATTCTTCAAAAAAATTCTTATATTAGGGAATTGAAAAGTTATGAGCATCTTGAATCAATTAGTGAACTAGAAATGCCAGCTTTGCAATCAATATTTTTTTTGTTTGATATAGTAGGACAAGTATCCAATCATCACATCCTCTTTGATTACTTTATAGACATTTCGTATATTATGTACAATGCCTTCAGATATTAGCCATTTTCTTTGGTATTGTTGAAGAGAAGATTCACTTATTTTAAACATTTATTGATGTTTTTCCCATTTCTAGTTAGGTTTATTGACGTAATTAGTGATGTCACATGGATTGTAATGTATGCTCTATATTGTAAGGCCAAGAGGCCTAATGAGAATTAATCCCATTCTAGTCACAACATAGCCTTCACTTTAAACAGGTATAAAAGAAAAGGTGGACATAAGCCCGTAAATTTCACAGTATCTTCTCTACAGATGGAGTTAAAATACTTTATCTTCCTCTGCTAGAATCCTTATTTGTCTTTTACTTCGGGCTAAATCATTCAATTTTTCTCTGTTAGGAAAGTGAGGAAGAAGTTACTGATACAGAACAGGCAGAGAATTGGTTCTCTTTGACTTCTGCTCAACGGATATGCGGTATGTCAAGTTTAAGTTGTCTATCTTAATTATTTGTTCTTTAGCATAGTTACATGTATGCATTGCATATTTCTTCCCTTTATTCGTAGATGAATTGACTGTCATATATCATCTAAACAGGTTCATAGCCCACATATTAGATTGTCCTGGTACACTTAAAAGTGCTTCATAAAGATTGCATATCTGGTAATGATGAATGTTTCACGACTGGCTTACATTAATTTCAAAATACTGCTCATCACAATCCTGTTAAGAGAAGCACTTATGAAATTATTGTCAGGTCATTGATTTTAAACTCGCAGATCTTGATGTGCGAATGAAGCCTAATAATTGTGTTCATCTATTTTCTCCGTGATTCTTTTATCCATGTTTGATCTGAATGCTTCACCTATTTGCACTATTCCATTTCATGCTTGTATATGTGCATGTGTGTAGATGTTATCTAAAAACAATCTTTACAAGTCGGAAATGCTATTGATTTTATGCTGTTCTCCTCGATCAAAGCTTCCATGTCATGATTCCACTATCCAATATGTTTGTCCATCTGTTCAGGCTTTCAATATTGTGAGGTTCTTCTGCAAGATTGGCATGCATCTTCACTAGACATGTTTTGAGTTTTACTAGTTCTCTATGTACTTTGTACTTGAAAGTTCTTGTCATCTTGTTATAGTTAAAGCTACGGATCCAAGATCAAGCATTTGTTTTGGACATTTTGTTTTTTCTTTCGACTTTAAGAGGACATCATGCACATTATTGTTAGAACTTAAGTACCTAAATTAGTTTAAGTAAAGGCAGTTATGTTAAACATTGTTGCTTACTATGTTCCACTGCTTTGTAGATATGTTTCTGGCCTTGGACAAAGACATGAATGGGACGTTAAGCAAGCAAGAGCTGAAGGAATATGCAGATGGGACGCTCACTGAAATCTTCATTGAACGGGGTTAGTATCTTATAGACAGCAACTGCAATGAGTCCCCACCCTCACGTTTTTCATCATTTCATGCATTATTAAAGTTATTGTTGGAGGTTGCATTTTTCTTACCTTTAGATATTCTTTTTTGCTACCTTGTAATTTCATTTTATTGTCCTTTGTCCTATTCAATCATATTGTGATACTAAACAGTAGTGTTTGAATTATAGTACAGAAGTGCTACCTCATGTTCTCTCTCCCTCTGCTTTTGTTATGATTGAGGATCTACTCTTTAATGAACACTTGGAGCATCAAGAGACTGCTTTGATAAATATTTCCTTGAACTTACTGTGTAAAGTTAATATGTTCAGATCTTGAAAGCAGACTTCATCTTACATCTTGCACAGTGTCCCACCTTCATGAATCAGAGATGGGAGTCATGGATGGATTTTCAGGGACCGTGGGCCACCTTATTTTAAGAAAATTATATATATAGATGTTGTTCTGTCCAACTCTTGGTCCCATCTAAATAATTTCACCTTTCACCCTTTGGATGAGAATGTGTTTCTGCCACCTGGCCGTACCATAAATTGTCACCAGGCTTGCTGCTTGCATCGTGGAGGATGCAAGTTCGAGTCACCGAAACAGCCTCTCCATATATATGAGGGTAAGGCTGCATACGTCTTGACCCTCCTCAGACCCTGTGTAAGTGGGAGCCTCGTGGCACTGAGACACCCTTTTTTATCTTTTCATTCCAATTGCTCACTATCCGTAGTATACAGAATGATAGAATCATAATATAGATTTTCCATATAGTTAAAAATGTGCTTTACCTTGATAAGAAACACCAACACAGAAGGTGGATGTCAGTGGGGTTATAAAAACTTGGCCAATTCTGGAGTTGTATTATGCTCTATAATTGACCCCCGTTTTGACGGGATCAGGCTTGGATGGTGCTGATGATAGAAACATATAAGGAGCAAATATATACTTTACAGTACAAAGAAGGTATAGATGACATATATCAAGGTAGTCATTAGTTTTTTTTTTTTTTTTTTTTTTTTTTTTTTTTGATGATTGTTACTTTTGCACAAGGTTTATATAGGACCCTGACTGCCAGAAGTACCACTCTATGAATATTTGTATTCTATGCCCTTGAGGTTTGTTAACCTGAGCATCTAACAACTTCTGTTGGCAATCTGTGGTTCTGCTGGTAGAATGCTATCACGGAAACCTTTTCATAATTTGTAGGGTTTCAGGGAGACCTAACCCATGCCTACCAGGCTACTGTAAAGGTAGATGATAAGTAGAGGGATCTCCCTACTTTGGGTATTTGCCAGACTTTAAGTCAAGGTTCACAGTATCGGTATTGGAATCGCTTTTGTATCTGTATTGGAATCGGTTTCAGAACCTTCTTATGAGTGTCAGTTTTGACTGTTTCTGGGGTTTCAGATCATGGTATCGTAGTTCTTGGTTTCCAAGAGCCAAGAAATATAGGAAATTACCTTTAAAACTAGAAATTATTTGATTCAATTAGACATAATGTTATCTATTTTTTGTTATTTCTCATTATTTTTAATGGAATAATATATAACATTGCTGAATTATTCACCATGCAATAGATATTGTTTCTTATTTTACTTGCTTAGTACAAAGTATCCCTACTTTTAAATGTAATAATTAAGATGTATCAACATTGTGAATAGTATATGAGTTCTAGAAATGTAATGTTACATTGTGTTAATAATAAATTATCAACAATCTGTAGCATGTTCTGCTTCGGTAGATCTAATTATTGTCTAGACATTATTCTTTTGGCATAATTCTCTTTATTTTATTTTATTTTATTTCTTTGCCGATTTTGATTGTAAAATAAAACCATAATTTTGGTATCGGTCGGTATTGCTTGGGGTGAGTATCAGATGAGACATGCTAAAAATGATACGTATAGGTCGATACAACGAACCTTGCTTTAAATGAGTTATAGTGCTTTAATTCTTCCCTCAAGAATTTGACTGATTTAAATGTTTATAACTTATTCCTGAACTCTATCCAAGTATTCTCTATGAATTCTAAAATAATTATTAGTGAATTACACAAATTTGAAATTTGAACATCTATGTTGTTTGGAAATGGGAAATTATATTAAGTAAAAATAGATAATTAAGTTGTAGTGTAGATTAGCATAAACTTAAGGCCAAAAACTTCTTCACTAGTGTTATGATGACAGAGTTTATATTTTATACAGCATGAGATACAAGTATGACTAATTTAATTTAGGTCAAGCTAGTCCAATTTTCTGCTCCGCCCCTAAATTGAATTTTTCAATGTTACGTTTCTTTTGTTCATTTACAGCATTTGATGAGCATGTGCGACGGGGTAAAACTGGAGGAGGTAATTCTCGTGAGATGGACTTCGAAAGCTTTCTGGATTTTGTGTTGGCTCTGGAAAACAAAGACACTCCTGAAGGAATGACATACTTATTTCGATGCCTTGATCTTCAAGGAAGAGGTTTCCTTACCACAGCTGATATTCATACCCTTTTCAGGTAAGCTGTATCACTAACTAGGTTCTTTTTATTCCTTGCTGACTGGTTTAATTGACAAGGTATCATGAAGTTGGATACAAGACTTATCTCTTGCCTGTTTTGAACTCGAGGGCAAACATATTGCTATAGACAGATCCTACTTAGGCATATGCACTCGCTCATGCTTGCACATTGAGGGACTTGTAGCTTAAATGGGTTCAAATCATGCTGTTGACTCTCTGTAAGATGTCTAAGCAGCAAGTTATTCACTCGGTCCTTTTTTTCCCCTTGCGATGCCACTCGGTCCTTGTTGATTCAGCATACTGACATTTTATTTTGATGGGAAGCACCTGCTTCATAGTCACCATACCTTAACAGTCAACAGTAGGAATTAGGCTCAAGCGATATTAAGTTTAATTAGTATAATTGTGCCACGTAGAAAAAAAACAGTAGTCAAATCCCAGATAGACTGGTAATCGAGTCTTGTATATCTAATTCCCCTTGGCATGGTTGGGGGCTGTTCCACATTATGTTTAATGGTATTCTTCGCAGATGGAATAAAGATGGTCTGTTAGTTAAATTTTCGTTTTTACAAGGTGATTGAATTCTAGGTAAATTTGAATGCTGGAAGTCCTACTATATTGCTTAGTTGGATAGACTCTTGACTTCTAATAGTGATCGTTTAAATTGTTGAGTTAATGATCTGCAATAAGGTGCACCTATATTGCATGGACAAGAATGCAATACGACATGATATGGATACGTTGACATGGTCTTGCTCCGAGTTAACTTGTGCCTAGTGTATTTTGGAGTTTTTGTAATTTGTATCATGTCCTATGTGTCCAACATTGATATGGCATGGATGGGACAAACATTTTTTAGAGCCTGTGCTTCCTAGAGGTGCACCATTCACTTCTGATTGTAGATGACATGTCATATTTTCCTTACAATGCTTTTTCAATTGATTGATATTCCTCTCCCCATCTTTGTTATCACTCTAGACGTCTCTCAATTGCTAATGTGTTCTTCACAAGTTACGGTGACAGAGTTTATATTTTATACAGCATGAGATACAAGTATACGACTTATTTAATTTAGGTCAAGCTAGTCAAATTTTCTGCTCCGCCCCTAAATTTAATTTTTCTATGTTACATTTCTTTTGTTCATTTACAGCTTGCAAAGATGGGGTTGAGTTGGCCTATTTCCTAAGCTGATCTGTATAGTGTCTGGCTTAACTGTAACCTACATGAACTTAAAGTTGGATGGTGGATGTATGCTTGATTCCCTTATTATGTTTTTTGAGGCTGGACTAGGGGGCTAGAAAATATGCGGTTATTTGTAACGTAGAAATTCTCAACTCTCACATTTTCAAGAAACTGGGGCACCAAACTGGTAATTCATATCGTTCATTACCTCCATATCTTAAAGACACATTATTCTGAAGGATATGCCCATAGTTACGTGGGTCGTGGTACAGTATGGGGTTTCGCAACTTCCCCTGGTTCGTACTATGGGAGTAGTAGGCTTAACCACTGTGTAAGTACTTACTCTAGGGTACTTGAAGGGTCTCTTGAGTTCTTATTACTCTCTTTTGCTCTTTTACATGAAGGGTCTTTAGAGTGCTCATACTTGTGACCTATGAGGCAGGTGTCTCATAGGGCACATAATTTGGCACCAAGTTGCAGAGGATTAACAGCTGGAGTTGACATCATCTCGTTTTTTCATTGGAACCTTCTCCATAATTGCACCTTTACTCCTAACCTGCCCCCCCTAATCTATGTGCTTTATTGATTATGATGACTTGGTCCAGTTGCTTGGTCTTATATGAAGGATGAGATTTTTGAATAGCGTGGTGCAAATCAATACTATTTATTTATTTGTTGATAGCCATGTATAAGTACTTAGCCTGGTACCCAAGGCCAAACACCCAACCAACTACCTTTACTAATACCCATCAATATTATTTTATCAACGGAAAAACACCTATTCAAACTGCTTGGCTGAAAGTTTTTGAGAGCGACAATTAATAACCTGATGTTACCCTTCATAAATTCAAGTCTTAGAGTTCTAAAGTACGAAAAAAGAAGAAGGGGTGCATACAAGAGTCAAGATGTTACCCCGATACAATTTTTCTACATTAAATACTTTGTAATTTCCTGCTTGCACACTGTCAGAAAGTTTTGCAAGCATCATATTACAAGACGGCATCTTCATTGTATAAGCTTAGACCTTTTTCTGTTTTTACATCCTAACCATGATTATGTATCATCAATGGTCCTAACCAACTACCTTTACTAATACCCATCAATATTATTTTGTCAACGGAAAAACACCTATTTCAAACTGCTTGGCTGAAAGTTTTTGAGAGCGACAATTAATAACCTGATGTTACCCTTCGTAAATTCAAGTCTTAGAGTTCTAAAGTACGGAAAAAAAAGAAGGGGTGCATACAAGAGTCGAGATGTTACCCCGATACAATTTTCCTACATTAATATTTTGTATTTTCCTGCTTGCACACTGTCAGAAAGTTTTGCAAGCCTCATATTACAAGACAGTATCTTCATTATATAAGTTTACACCTTTTTCTGTTTTTACATCCTAACCATGATTATGTATCATCAATGGTCCCAACCAACTACCTTCACTAATACCCATCAATATTAGGGGTGAGCATTCGGTTAATTCGGTTCAAACCGAACCGAAAACCGAATAAGCAAAACCGAAACCGAATCGAATTGGTCCATAACCGAATCAAACCGAACCGAATTAAATCGGTTCGGTTTTCAGTTTATTCGATTTATTCAATTTTTCGGTTTATTTGCGCTTTTTTTTGTTAATATATATAATAACTAAATATACCTAAATTTATTTAGTGTATATATATATATATATATATATATATATAAACTAAATTTAATTATTGGGTTTTCGGTTTTGGACCGAAACCGAATAAGAAAATTTAGCATTTTCGAAACCGAAACCGAACCGATTTTTTTTTTTTTAAAAACTGAACTGAATCTCTTATTCGGTTCGGTTTTCGGTCCAAAACCGAATAATGCTCACCCCTAATCAATATTATTTTGTCAACGGAAAAACACCTATTTCAAACTGCTTGGCTGAAAGTCTGAGAGGGACAATTAATAACCTGATGTTACCCTTCATAAATTTAAGTCTTAGAGTTCTAAAGTACGGAAAAAGAAGAAGGGGTGCATACAAGAGTCAAGATGTTACCCCGATACAATTTTCCTACATTAAATATTTTGTAATTTCCTGCTTGCACACTGTCAGAAAGTTTTGCAAGCCTCATATTACAAGACAGTATCTTCATTATATAAGCTTATACCTTTTTCTGTGTTTACATCCTAACCATGATTATGTATCATCAATGGTTCTAACATAAACTTTTGCCTCCTTCAAACAATATGGTATTTTTAGAAAGTTTGCAAATCTCAACTTACTACTCGGTTTCTTCACTTATAAATTTATACTTTATTGCATCCTAACAATACTCGCGTATCAAAAACGGTGTTTACATGAACTTTGCCTTCTCCAAACTTCACCAAATATGGATTATATAGCAATAATATGTCAAAAATGGACGCCACATACACACATACATGCGTTTGCACACAGCACACCCGCACAGAACACGTGTGCACACTGATAGACAATATTACAAGCAGTTGTAACCTATGGAAGAAAAGAAGGGTTGCATACAAGAATCGAGATGTTACCCTGATACATTTTTCCTACATTAAATATTTTGTAATTTCCTGCTTGCACTTCTGTCAGAAAGTTTTGCAAGTCTCAAATTACAAGACAGTATCTTCATTATATAAGCTCATCTTTTCTGTTTTTACATCCTAACCATGATTATGTATCATCAATGGTTCTAAAATAACGTTTGCCTTGTTCAAACAATATGGATTTTTTATGACATGCACCCACCCGCCCGCCTGCCCGCCCGCCGACACATACATACAAACATAGACGTGCATGCACACTCACAGATGTTCTTAAAAAGTGATGCTGTGCGTCCTTTCAGAGTTTGTTTCGCCTGTACATTCATATCTACCCAAGGGGCTGGTCTGCACTACGCAGAGGGAAGAGCACAATTCCAAACTGCAGAATCTTTTTTTGGGACCAACAATTAAGAATCCTGATGTTACCCTTTTGAGATTGAATTGTGCAGTTTAAACCTATGGAAGAAAAGAAGGGGTGCATACAAGAGAAAATGTTACCCCGATACAATCTTCCTACATCAAGTTTTTGTAATTTCCTTCTTGCACTACTGCCAGAAAGTTTAGCTAGTTTCAAATTACAAGACAGTATCTTCACTCTAATAAGCTTATACTTTTTTGCATCCTAACCATGCTTACCTATCATTAATGGTGTTAAACTGAACTTTGCCTTGTTCAAACTTCAAAAGAATATGGAATATATAGGAAGAACTTGTCCCAAATGGGCGTTTCACACATTCACCCGCATATACATGTGCGCACCCACATAGCCTGGCATTCTTTCTTGCATTCTTTTAGAGTTCGTTTTGCACTATGCAGAAGGTCAAACTCTCTATATTTGGTCTATTTGACTGACATTTCCCTGGTTTTTGTGTGTTCACTTTTTGTGATTCTACAGAGATGTACACCAGAAATGGATCGAGGGTGGAAACTATGAGCTGTGCATTGAAGATGTAAGGGATGAAATATGGGATATGGTCAAACCGACTGATCCCCTCAAGATAACCCTAGCTGATCTTCTAGCCTGCAAGCAGGGTGGGACTGTTGCCAGTATGCTCATTGATGTGCGCGGATTCTGGGCTCATGACAACAGAGAAAATCTCCTGCAGGAAGAGGAGGAACCTGAAGAAGAGTGATTGTCGTGTTCCAGTAATTAAGTTTACTGTGTTGATAACAACTGGGATTTGTAAACACAGATAGACCAATGAAATGACTGTTTCGTTCAGGTTCAACTTGTTAGTTTATTGCCCCACCATCTGACATAAGTAGGAGATGGCTATTGATCTTTATCATGTGTGCAGAGACGACGAGGATGGAACATCATTTTACTTGTGTAATATTTTAGGTTATTTGTATGATATAATGAGTGTTGTTTAGTGGGTGTTGTTTTATTTGTAATTCTTTATTCATGATCCACTTTTTCTTAACATTTTGATGGGTTTAGATTTCTATCCCTAGATCCTCAGCTTTCGACGATTTGGATGACACATTCATTTTAATTGCTTTAATTGTTATATTTGATGGCAAACCCGGAAGAAAAAAAAGAGAGCAACAGTCTGGAGAGCGTATAGAAAAATGATCAGTTGCTTGAACTTTGAGGGTGACTTTGTATTATTGTTTGGGGGATTGGCGTTTCGTCAAACTTCTTTTCCGATGTTATGTTGGTTGTGCAAATGTTCCGAAAAATGGGAGTTTTGAGCCCCAAAGGAGACGGAGCGTTTGGCTAGCTGGCTAGGGCTAGCCACACGGCAAGCTCCTTACATTTGAGTTCTGAGTTCCAAATAGTTCCAAAACATACCAAGTTTTTTCAGCTAAAAGAATACATATGCACTAGTTGAGGCCCTAGTTAGCAATCACCCGAATAAAATTCGTATTATATGCAAATTTATTCCGTATTTTTTAGAAAGGTACAATACTTGCGTATTTTTGAAAGATTCGAATCAGTACGTAAATTTTAAGCACACAAAGTTTTAAACAGTTCCGTATATATTATTGAAAATTTTGGCACAAAAAATGGGATGGAAACATGTTTAATTTATCAAATTTGCCAACATATTTAAGAATGTGAACTTTCTAACCTTAACATTTCCATTTTTCGAATATTTGACCGAATTTTTTAACGTAATTTATTTGTAATGAGCAGATTTATACTTGGTACTTTTGTCGTCCCGAATTTTTTTCGTTTGCCGAATTGATAATAAGGGAACTTGAGGCTTGTGTTATTCGATTTTCCTTTCTTTGATGTGGAGTCATAGAAGGTATAGTCCAGAAATACATAACATATGTCAGCATGAAAGTATGCTGCTAAATCCTTTATGCGAATGCAACATCCTTCAACCACTACCAAGGCTCCGACTTCTGCACTGAGGTCCTTGGGGATACCAATAATTGGCTATTGGTGTTCAATGACGGGATCTTTATGTGAATGGAGCTAAAGGTTTGACTTTCACCTACATTGTGTTGACAAATAATGGAGGTGGAGGAGGAGGGTGTAGCATAATATCTTTTTATCTTTCTTAAATAACTCAAAGTGCTCAAGACGAGGAAAATGAAAGCAGAATTCGTCATCTCTCTTCCCTCCCACGTGTACAATGAGATTCGGTTCGGTTTTGGGAAAAAAATCGGTTCGATTTCGGTTTTGAAAATAATAAAATTTCTTATTTGGTTTCGGTCAAAAACCGAAAACCGAATAAGACTTGTGCAATTATGTAAATATTCTCAATTCTATGTATATATATTGTAGTTAAAATGTGTATATTTTGAAAGTAACAATTCTATTTATATATTCTGAAACCAAATTTTGGTAATTTACAACTAGTCTAACTTAGGACACAAATACAATAAATATGTGTATAAAAATTGTAATTTTAATATCATTTAACCATGATTTTAACTTTGGATCCTACCTCATTATACAATAGAAATAGTCCAACCGAACAAGTCGAATAAACCGACTTATTATTTTGTTCGGTTCGATTTCGATTTTGGCTAATTTCAGTTCGATTTCGATTTTCGATTTTTAGAATTTCAGTTTAGTCGATTATTTTGATTTGGTTTAAATTCGAATAAACCGAACGCCCTAAAGTAGCTACCGCTCTCAGTTTGAGAATTCCCTTTCTTGACATGATTCATCATGTGAATCATTTGACAAAACACATATCTTATATAAATCCTTAGACCAAAGGAAAATCATTACCGAAAGAACCATAACTATTGTTCTGAGGTAAAAGTCATTATTTGGTTGAACTAAAACCATTTGTCTAATATGATATGTTAATTAGATCATTTCTCAATGTGTGCTACATATTTTTTAAATTAACGTACTTACAAAAAATTTAGGACTTATCTTAAAGGATAACACATTATTGATTATATTTATTTAAAGTTCAAAAGAGCAAGCATCATTCCAATATTTCACGCAAAAACTTTAAAAATAGTTTTCTGATCTATTTATCATTTTCTTTCTTACATGTATCTCCAAACCTCCAATCATCACCCCCATCCGATCACCACCCACACACCCACGCACACACTCACACTCACACTCACACTCACACTCACATTGTTGCTAACTTTCGTCTCTATTTGCTAGGTCTTTTCAAACTTTTTATTATTATTATTTTTGTTACTTTTGGGGTTCAAATTCTCTCTACCGCCCTACTTTTTTATTCCACAATCTCCATTAAATTTCTGATTCTTTTTCTTTCTCATCTAATACTCGGAGATATATATTTTTTTTTACCTCTAATTAGAAGTGAATTACTAATTGGATCTAATTATAGATGCGCCCACAGAAAATATTTTTGTATCTAATTGGATACAAATAGAACTTGATGCATAATTAGAGGCTCCAAAAAAGAAAACAATAACTTGTTGCCTTCTTTACAAAAGAACCTCCCATTGGAGATTATAAAAAAAAACCATTGTAACCCCTAAATTTTTAAATATTTCTTCTTTATATTCTTAATAATGGTTATATAAAATATGAAAGAGAAATACAAAAGCAACATCAATTCATATACGGATTGCATGATCAAAAAATTTCAAGAGTTATTTAAATTACACCAAATTAAGACTATCCTTGATCTTGTGACAATGATTTGGACCAAAAAAATAGGGTTATTTAGTAATAGGACCTCATATAATATTTGATATTAGGGTTTGGACCTCCATTAGGTCTTCAAATTGGTAACAGGTTTGGACGTACGAACCAAATTCTAATATTGGATGTTATGGAGACTCAAATCCTAATATCAAATATTATATGAGACCCTATTATTGAATAGCCCAAAAATATCATTCTGGTGTGGTCCAACAAAAGCCCAGCCCAACGGGAGACTCAATTTAATTCAAAAAAAAAATGAGAGGGTCGGCTGTGACTCGTCAGCGTTCTTTTTCTCCCGCTCTATGAGAAGCGCTATAAATACCCCCTTTTTTCTTTCTTCTTCCAATCGAAGGCTCGACATTTAGGGAAAAAAAAGTCTGAAGAATTCAGGTGAGAGCCTCAAAGAAACCCTAACTCCTGAATTACATGCAAATTTACTTAATTTCCCCTAATTGATGATCGAAGCCTCAAAATATTGCTGAATTTACACGAGGATTCTGCACTGGAGCTCGTTATGCAGTTAAATTTCTTATTTAATCGGGATTTTTCTGCATAATTTCCGCATTTTAGAGTAGAATATGAACCGGTACTCTTGATTATCAGACATCATGAGAAATTTTGCGTAGCTTCGCCGCTAATTTTCTCTTATTCTCCCCATTTTTATGGTTTGCTACAGAAATCGCTGATATCGAGCAATTTATGAAAAATTCCATGTACTAATTGGTATTCGCATGGTTAGAAGCTATACTAAATGTAAAATGATGGATATCTGTGGAGCACAGACACCCCACGACTCGATGCGTGCGACACAGACTGTGTGCATATTTTGTCGTGTCGTATTCATGTTCATGCAACGTATGATGAAAGTAAAGTATCTAATCAGATACTTATAATTTTTTTATGTCGAAATCTAATGTGGAACAGGTTTGAAGTTCATCCGTAGTGATCCAATGTCGAACGTCAAAGTTTGTGTGCGGTTTAGACCTCTAAACTCCCGCGAGAAAAAAGTTCACAACGGGAGTATATGCATTCGGCAACTAGACCAGGAATCATTCGTGTTCAAGGTTCATTTCTGTATGGAATTTTGCTGTATATTATTCCCGGTGTTGTATTTCTAAGATAAAGGATTTAGTTTCTTTTCAGGACGAGAAGGATGAGGATGCCACATTTTGCTTTGATAGGGTCTTCTATCAGGACAACGAGCAAGGAGATGTTTACGAATTTCTCGCTCGCCCTATAGTTGAAGGTGTGGAGTGGATTATTTATTATCTGCCATTCTAGAGGAAAATTCTTCAAAAGTTGTTAATTTCTTTATGCAGATACCGTGAATGCAATAAATGGAACTCTTATTACTTATGGACAGGTATGAATCACTTTAACTTAAAACTACTACTGATTGAAATGTTTGCCAAAGTAAACTAGCTATTGATACGATTGCATTGTTCTGTAGTTCAAAAAACCTCATTTTGTCTGAATCGGAAACTTGTTTCTTAGATGCAAAGATAAAAAAAGACCTGCATTCGACCGGCTAACGCATTAGAAATGAGTAACACACATTTTTGCTACTTGAGTAAAATCACGTTGAAGGGGAAGTAAAGTGTTAAAAAATTTAAAATTTCGAAAATTAATGTCCGGTAATCTTACCTTTATAAAGAAATAAAATCCTAGCATCCTAAACTTTAAGGTGGAGATAAATTAACCCGCTAACCCGCTCGTTTCAAAACTGGATGTTATGGTGTCTAATGCTATTACTTTTTCAGGTTCTCAACTGACCTGAAATTTGTACTAGATGACCAATATGCTCTTATCGAGGGTAAATCGAGAAAAGGATGGAGTTTATTTTGTGGGAATATGATTGTAAGGTAAGGGCTTCTGATCCGCCTCAGGGCAACACAATTTAAGGTGCTTCCTGTTTGGAAACGAGGAAGAGAAAGAGGGGGGGGGGGGGGGGGGGGGGGTGGTTAGGGGTTGGTTCAGATAAAGTGTCGATGCTTCAAATTTTAGGGAAGTTTACATTTTTTGATATTGTCTGTGGGATTCGACTAAGACCTATTCCTTATAATTGTTTCCTAATGGGGTGAATAACGTTACCTTAGTACTAAATAAGGCAAGGTTAAGAAACTTGTATTTGGACCCTTCCTATGACTACGATTTCGGCAGACTTGGTGGGTTGTGGTGGTTTTGGAAGTTCCAATATCAGTTTTGACTGATACTTAAAGCCTCTGCTAGGTTGTGATACATTGTATTATTTATGACAATATTCTGTACAATTGGCTCGTTCTTTGGTTCTGCACTACATCCACCTCTAAATAATTTTGAAACATATTCACGTGCCTACCAGTTTGAGTCCTGCTATACATGTGATGCTTCAACGAAATCCATTTCTTCACTTTTTGCAAAGAGCTATAGTTACAAGGTGTTTATATTTTTCTTACTAAACCATTAAATGAAATGACACATCCATTGGTACAATGGTGCAAGTAATAGGCAGAATTATTATTTGTATATATGTTATAGTTTCAACTCATATGATATGCAACTTTAGGGACTTCTACTTTCTGTTTACTTTGACTTATTTGTGAATCTTTCATTTGGTGCAGACTGGAGCAGGGAAGACATACAGCTTAGAGGTCAAGTGATAAAACTTTCTTTCATCTTCAATAGATCCTCATACAATCGAGGGAGTTTCAAAATGATTGTTTTTCAGATGACTTTGTTTCTTTATTGAATAGAGAGTATTTTATTTATTCAACAGGGCCCGGGAATATTAGACTCTGATGATCACAACAAAGGGTTGCTTCCAAGAGTTATAGATGGTCTTTTTGAATGTCTTAGGTCCTCTACAGATTTCACCGAATACAGTGTGAAACTCTCCATGGTATGAAAACTATCTATGCTTTCACCTAACAGTTCTCACCTTAATAAGTGAAGCATTATCACTATAAGTTGTGCTATTCATGTTTTCTTCAAGGTGGAGATCTATTGTGAGAGAATAAGGTTTGTGGGAAAAAAATTCATCTGATAGAAATGCCATCTAAATTGTCATTAGTTTGTACTTTGTAAAACGACATGTGTTGCTCTGCGTAAAAGAAGTGACTGTTTCTTTTACTTCCCAGAGATCTCTTAGATATATCAAAAGACAATCTGCAAATCAGGGAGGGTAAGTTCCAAGGAGTTTATCTTGCCAGTGTAACGGAGGTGAACCGCAGCTTGATGACCTACATATCTCTTGAATATACTTGAACTAGCATTTTATGATGTTCAAATTCCAATAAGAACCTTTGTTGTTATTTGCTTGGTTCATTTTCAGATATCTATTTTGGACCCTGCAGAAGCCTTGATATGCATTTCTGTAAGACATCTTGAACAAAATTCAGTGCAATCTGTATTATATCAGTTATACCTTGTAATTTTGAACTTCTGTAAGACATCTTGTTAAAGTTCAATGCAATTTGTATTGTATCAGTCATCTTATATAGTTTTTAACCTTGCAGCAGGGGATTGCTAATAAAGCAGTTGGAGCAACACGTAACCTTACTTGCGCCTTTACATTCATTTTTAAGTGAAGACTATCATCTATGGTTTTCTAGACCAATTTGCCATTCTAGCATTTCATACTTGGTTACATTATCTTCATTTGAGACTTTAACGTAGACAGAAATGAATATGGCAAGTAGCAGAAGCCACTGTGTATACACATTTTCAGTTCAGGAATCTGTAACAAATGGAAGGTAAGCTCTGATTTCAGCAATTATCCAGTATCCATGAGCTGTATCTTTTCATCCACCACGTTATCAAGTTAAATTATGATGGAGCTCTATGAGGATGATGCAATAAAATAATTAAATATCTTATTTTATTTGGAAGTCGACCATACAAGGGCCATGGTATTTAAATGCAGTCGATGAACCTTTTTTTTTTGACTGAAGCCAATGAACTGTTTAATGCTAGTAGCTACGTAGACCATACTAGAGTCTGCAAATTTCAATGATTGATGGAAGTACCTAGCTCCTTATATGCATTTTGAACAAGTTGTCTTTCAAATATAGACATGCATTACTGTTACTATATCCAGGTTGTCAATTATCCTTGAGCACAAACTTATCATTCAAACTTTGGTATATTGCTAAATGTGACGAGATATGATTGATGAAAAAAATTAGGATTTATATATAGTGTTATACATACATCAGTATTTCAATGATTTTAGCAGAGTTAGAACTGGAAAGCTTATGCTTGTGGACTTAGCCGGTTCAGAAAAAGTCGAAAAAAACTGGTGCTGAAGGGAAAGTTTTGGAAGAAGCGAAGGCCATAAATAAGTCCCTTTCAGCTCTCGGGAATGTGATTAATTGTCTCACAAATGGTAATGAAATGTGCTTCTCGTCCTGTCAAAAGAAGGGAAAAAAAAAACTAATGTAGTAGTAGTAGTATATACAGTATATACTAATTTGTCTGGCCTTGGCTTCAGAAAAAATGAACCATATACCTTACCGCAGCTCAAAGCTTACTCGCATACTTCAAGATGCACTGGTTAGTATTCCTTTAGCGCATACTAGCCACATTATCAACTTTTTGCATATAATTCTCTCTGCCGTAGGGTGGGGATTCTAGAACTGCTTTGCTGTGTTGTTGCTCCCCTAGCTCCTCAAATGCTATTGAGAGCATGTCCACTCTTCGCTTTGGAACCAGGCATGTCCTTCAAACATCTTCCATAAGCTGCCAACAAGTATTCATTTCTCTCGACATTTTGCAGGGCTAAACTTATAAAGACACCATCTCGGGTGAATTTTGAAATGGATAAAGACGACATCCGTCCTGGTTCTGAGATAGCTTTTGAGGATCATAATGTAATTTCGGAACAAGATGACATGATCCTCGAAGAGGTCAGTAATGTGAGCGTACCATGAAATTTTACATCTTCACATCATGGTTTGTAGTATTGGCCAATACCGATACGGTTTGACATATCTTGATCCGATACCAACCGCTACCGATATTGATTGATACCCCAGTCAATTCGGATGAGAAAATTGAACGAAAAAGGCTGATCAGTAAGGGTATAAAAGCATGTAAATGAAGAAAAACTTATTTATCAACAAGACTATTATTTCATTCATTTCTGATACTGCGAAATTTGCTTCACATTGTTAGCTGCAGTTTCTGATAACCTTTTTTTGTTGTTGATACGAGTAATGTAATATGATGTGCAACTGTGTGCAGGTCCCTCTTAATTTCCTCCCTTCACTGGATACTTGGCAAGCATCATGCTTGGAGGTTAGCTCTGTTGACATTCTCGAGATTCATGCATACATATTCAAGACTGCTTCCTTACCTGCATAGTACATTACCTACTGCAGCCGACAAGGATGAGTGAAGCACCAAGGGTTGAAACTGAAGCAGAAAGAACTGCAGTTCCGTGGCTTCATATCGCTAACTGTGCACTTCTCTCGGTCGCTCTCATCTGGATGATTCCTGCGGCCGTACTAATTGTTTCTCGCTGAAATCACCTGTTGGCATGTACAATGGAAGAAACTCTTGTTGTCTAGGAAGTGTTTGGCTATAAAGTTGCTGAAGAGAAGAACTTAAATTGTTTGTATGGATCCATTTCACATACTAGGAACATTCACTTTTACTTGCTGAGCAATAGCTTTTTGTGATATTGTTAGAGGTTTGGACGAGTCAAGTAGAAATTATATAAGTTCTGTATGAATTCTTGTTTGTAGCTGCTCAAAGAGCTTATGCTTCCTGAGCTTCCAGCATGCTGCGTTCCATCAAGCAAATATGTGTTCTGGTTCAATTGTAGATTTGAATATTGTATAATGTATAATCTGATACAAATGAACAAAAAAATGCCTTATATTTGAATATGTATAATGACCCATAAGGAAACGTATATCTATACAAACGAAAAAAAAAACCCTGAAAGGAGCTGAAATTGTAGATTTTGATATGTATAATGACCCCATAATAATAAATGATAATTACTAGCATGTGTTATTTAATCGGAATAACAATACAACAGTTCAGTCTCAGGCTGTTATTGTTAGTGATAAAAGCATGGTTAGTGTTCATTGCTAATATTAGCTAGCTAGTCTTAACGTTTGACAATACCTTATATGTGTAGAATGTTTTTATATCAATTGGTCTATTAGGTCAGTTGGTTAGAATGTTGTGTTAATAACGGGAAAGTTGCAGGTTTGAGACTTGCATGGGCCAAAATTATTATTTATTAAGTTTTTAAGTTTCTTTATATACACCAATAAGGGACGAAGTCAGAATTTTAACAAAGAATTAGGGAAGAAACCACGATTTTAACAAAGAATTATGGACGAAGCGAGGATTTTAAACGGAGGTGGACATTACATAGGTATTTATTCAAAAAAGCAAATAAAGATTAAAAAATGCAAATAATTATTATTTATTAAGTTTTAAGTTTTTCTAGACACCAATCAGGGACGAAACCAGGATTTTAACAAAGGGGACAGACATTACATAGGTATTTATTAAAACAAAATAAAGATAAAAATAGGCAAATATTAAGTACTTGAAATAAATTCTATTTTCGATTAAGTTGCACTCAATGTGTTTTCATCTTATCAAAATCGTCAATTATCGAACCAGTGCTGAACTGGACTGCAATTTCTTTCCCAATATAAACAATTATTTTATCTACAAGAAAGTCATCCTCCATCTTATTAGGAAGTCTGGATTTAACTAATTTCATAGCTGGAAAAACCCTTTCCGTAGTCGATGCAGAAATTGAAAGATTCAAAATAAGACGAATTACTCGATCTACCAAAGGAAATTTTTTTACTTCCCGTCTTCACCAATCCCTGGCAAAGTTATGAAATTGTTGACAAGTTTTGTTCAGGATCTTTTGGTACATCTATACCATGAGGTTGCAACTGATCCTCTTAGATGAACCTTTTCTTGTTCACTAAAATCTTCTTGGTAGAAATTATCTACTAAAGTGCATATGTCATCAACATTGAACAATCTGTATGCATCTTTAGGCTCCAAAGTTGAATTTAGAATAAAGAGTTCCCTTGTGTGCTCATTGAACCATTGGTTTAGTTCCTGCAATTGAGCATCTATCTAGGGCTGAAAATCGAACGAATGAGTTCGAACAAAGAGTGTTCAAGCTTGGTTTGACTTAATTATCATACGAGTTTGATTCGAGTTAAGCTTAAGGTCGAGCTCTAAAATGGTGTTTGATTAGAAACTCGAACGAATCGAGTTCAAGCCAAAGTCCTATTGAACATGTTGTATAGACTATTCCAGTGTTTCTCTCAAGTTTTAAAGATTTTTTTATTGAATTAGTTATGCTCTTTACATCATAAATTTACCATCATATAAAAAACAAAAAAAAATGAGTAAAATTTCTAAGACAAAATGTATTTCTATCTATTAAAAAAAGCATAACATAGACTTAAAAAGTCCTAATATGGGAAATTGAGCCGAGTTCGAGTCTGTTTGCGAACAAGATCGAGTCAAACAACTCATGTTCGAACTCATTTTCAATTAGTCTACGAACGAGCTTAATCCGAACTTGGACCGAGCCGAACCCGAACGGTTTGAATCGTTTTACAGCGCTACATCGATCGTTGCATAAAATATGTCAAATCGGTACGTTCGACTGTAACTTTATTTATCTTCTGTCGAGCACTTCTACCAGCAACATACCACGCACCTACGTCAGGAATATGAAGATCGTGTTTCTTGCAAATTGATGTCACCTTTCCAAGAAATACCACCAAACCGTCTTCTCTTAAATCTTGAATTAGTATCTTCCTAATTTTTACTAACTGTATGGCATTTAATATAGGCAAATTTTATTGGCACCTCAAGTTTGGGGCAGCCCAAATTTTTTAATTTATTTACATGTTTCTTCACTCCAAATTTTTAATTGAGGGCAGCCCACATATTTGGATTTCGACTGTGGCAGTCCTAACATAAAGTGGACTGCCAACGTTGTTGCAGTCCTACTTTATGTTATGACTGCTAACTTTGTTGGCAATCATAAATTATTTTGATAGTTTGGATTTTGACTGTCAACAAAGTTGGCAGTCCTAACATAAAGTATAACTGCCGACTTTGTGAATAATCCTATTTTATGTTAGGGCTGTCAGCTTCATTGGCAGTCCTAAAGAGGGTTGGGCATACCAAAGTAAAATTTTGGCTGTCCTGAGTACAAATTACACCAGGTTGGACTGTCCTGAAGTAATAATTGTCCTAAAATAAAATGTGGAGTGCCTATATAATTTATCTTAATAAATCTTGGGCTAGATTTTGCAAAAGCAGACCCTAACTTGATTTGGGAAATCACATGTGAATGAATTTTTTTATGCTAATTATAAGGGCACATCCAAAGTTGATCAGGGTTAACCCAAATATGATTTTAGTTTATTTACAAGTTTGACATTTGAAAAATTACTCAGGGCTAGCCCAACTATAGGTATATAAGGCAATTTTTTATTTTTTTTGTTCTTGTCTCCTCCCTCACATCTCTTTCTTCAAACTCTAGTTTATTTTCTTTCTTCCTGTTTTGACATTATGGAAGAAGCACAAGAAGAAGATGAACGAAAAGAAAGAAAATAAACCAACTTATGGGAATCATGGAGCTTTTATTTTGAAGTTGTGGTCCCAACTTGTGAGAATTATAGATGAAACCTTGTTTATAGAAAAATTAGGTAATCAAATCTATTAATCGATCAGCCCGGTCCTTTCGAAGAACACGACATTCCTTCCAAATCAGTCTCGGTAACTCCTCGACCGACAAAACCCTATTTTGGCAGTCCTAAGATCGACCAAGTCGACTTTAGGACTGCCACAATTTCTGGCATTTCTAGAAGTGTTTAGGACTACAAGAAATTTGGACAGTCCTAAAATGCCAGCAAGTTCATTTTAGGACTGTCCAAATTTCTGGTAGTCCTGGTAGTGAATAGGGTTGCCAGAAATTTTGGCAGTTTTGACCGTCCAAAAAATTTGACAGTCATAGAAGAAGTAATAATGGAAACATAAGTCATGTAAAGATTTTATATTTTTATATAACCATTAAGTTACCTCTATAAATATTTTTAGATTTATTTTAGAGATAAATAAATTATCTACTCGTTTAAAAATAAATTATCTACTATGTTTAAAAAAACTCAAAATTTTAAATCTATCTTATAAATAAGTTTCTCACTTTTGCTCATTTAAAAAAATCCTTCGTATATACGGTCTATAAATCCATTATATATATAAATATATCTTAGAGATAAGTCTTTCAAGTTTGTACATTTCAAAATAAACATATTTATTTTATAAATATGCCTCTCAATTTTAAACCCATTTTAGAGTCTCTATATTATCTACTCGATTTTTAAAAAAAATATAAAATATAAAATCTATGTATTTCCAGGACTGCCAGAAAAGGGGACAGTCCTAAGTATTTTTAGTACTATCAGAAAACTGGGTACTCCTAAAATACAACAAGTTATTTTAGGGCCTGCCAGTTTTCTGGTAGTCCTAAGTATTTGTAGGACTGCCAGAAAACTTGGCATATCTAAAATGGACTTGTTGTATTTTAGGACTGTTCAGTTTCCTGACAGTCCTAAGTATTTTGTCAAATTAATGATTGTGACAAAGAAGAGAGAATAGAACACAACAAGGAATATGGTTATCCATTAGAGAGGTAAGTAAACACTAATTTCTTTTAATCTCATTGTCTACTTTTGTTTGTGACTTAGCTATCAGAGGAACACCAAATTGACATAGGACTATTCGTTGAATGGGATTGTCCGACGTCAGCTTTTAACTAGTAAATAAAAGCTATCAGAGGAACACCAAATTGACATAATTCATTGAATGGGATTGTCCAACATCAGCTTTTAACTAGTAAATAAAATAATTTAACCAGTAAATAAAATGAATAATAATGTCCCTAAGAATTAATGTCGCGGAATCAGAATTTAAAGAAATTGTGAATGAGAAGGAAACTAGGATTTTGATGGAAATAGAGATGATGTAAATGGTGGAGAATAAGATGAGAAGAAAACTATGGTTTTGGGAAGAGAGAGTCAAATATTGAAATGAAGATAAAAATTTGGGTTTGGCGGGTGTTGGATTGGGACAACAAAATAGTAAAAAATTGGGTTGTCATGAGTAATTTTTCCTCAAATCTGGACTAATCCCAATCCGGACTAGTCTTGAGTAACTTTGGATGTGCCCTTATAAATAACTTTTTTTTTTAATTCCGACTCGTAATACCAAATTGGATTCGACCCTATTGTCATTTGTCACCATTATTAAAAAGGGTAATTGCATTAACTATCCCTATGTTTTACACTTATTACACGGACCACTCCTACTTTGAAACTAACTACACGGACACCCCATATAGTTTCTATTTTATATAGAAACTAGTAACACTGACTATCCCTATAGTTAATAAAATTTAGGGATATTTTGTAAAACCTCCCCTAAATAATGGGCTAATTTGCGAAATACCCCCTAAAGATCTCGAATTGGTAAAACCCCCTTTCCGTCAAGACGCTGTTTGATTTTGGGTGACGTGACAATCCGTGTGTGTTATTAAGTAAAAAAATAAAAGTGTGACGAAAATACCCCGATCTCGGAGACGATCTGCAGCGTGGCCCTGTCGAGGGAGAGGATGGTGTTCTCCCAGTGGGGGCACTCGAAGGAGGCGAACAGGGGGTGGCTGGAGGGGGGGTCCGGCGGGTGGGCGGCGATGGCGGTGACCTTGGCCTTGTAGACGCGGGGGTCGGAGGGGTCCGACCAGTGGGAGGAGCCCACGTGGCGGCCGCTGGAGACGTCGTAGAAGTGGAGGCCGGGGGAGCGGAGGGATCCGACCGCGGACACGTCGGAGGAGGGGAAGAGGCGGCGGAGGGAGGTGACGTCGTCCAGGTGGGTGCGGACCGTGGAGAGGTAGGTGAGGTTCGAGTCGTAGGAGGAGATCTGCCCCCCGTGGGCCAGCCAGAGGGATCCGTCCGGCGCGTCGGCGGAGAGGGCGGTGGGGAAGGGGTCGGCTTTGGGGAGTATGGTGGTGGAGAGGGAGGCGTCGATGCCGAGGAGCGGCGGGGGGGGGGGGGGGGGACATGGCTGACCGGGGAATAACAGGCTGGGGGGGACATGGCTGCCGCCGACGTTCAGCTTCATCCTCCGCCGCCACAGTAGAAACGAAGCAATCCTCCGTTGTCGCGGTCGAGCGGCCGGCCCACCCGATCCTCCTCTTCCAGATGAAGGACTTTTGGGGAAGGGTATTTTCGTCACACTTTTATTTTTTTACTTAATAACACACACGGATTGCCACGTCACCCAAAATCAAACAGCGTCTTGACGGAAAGGGGGTTTTACCAATTCGAGATCTTTAGGGGGTATTTCGCAAATTAGCCCATTATTTAGGGGAGGTTTTACAAAATATCCCTAAAATTTACAAAGGAGAGGATGGTCGGTGTAATTATTTTCGGAACATGAATAGTCCTGTAATACTCATGAAACATAGGCCTCGTTTGGTTCGCGGAATGGAAGGGAAAGGAAATCAATTCCTTGTCATTTCCTTTCCTTTGGGAAACTTTAATTCCTATTGATTTTTCTTTCCGATGTTTGGCAATGCCAAGGAATTTGGAAAGGAAAGTGAATACTTCAATGTGGGAAAGTGATTCCTTCCTTGAATGGATGGAACCACTTTCCCCCCTAATTTTCCTTCCATTGGGAATCACTTTCCTTTCCTCCTCAATTCTTTGGGCACCCAAACATAGGAAAGTAATCACTTTCCTTTCCCAACCGGGAGATTCCGCGAACCAAACGAGGCAATAGGGGAGCTCAGTGTAAATAACCATATTAAAAACTATTCTAATAATTTCCTCCTCCCCAAATTTCAAAGAGTGAAAAGACTCCACTCTTTTCATATAATTTTTCAAAAAGCATTGGAACCGAATTTTTTGGGAGGGATTTCGCTCTCCCGACAAGTGATCGATCAAACTCCAAAGGAATCAGCAATGGACGTCTCCAAGGACCAGATGACCCTCCTCCTCGACAACGGCCTCTACGACTCGGCTCAAATGCTGGTAATTTTCGGTTCCCAAACCCTAAAATTTATATTTCGCACCGTACAATGATGATTAGGTCAAGAAAATTTTGCAATTTTGGTACTGTAACAGCTATAGGCTTGAAATGATGATTAGGTCGTGAAAGTTGCAATTTGAGGACGTGGCTGCTATAAAGTTGTGATTTTTGGGTTGTAATGATGATTAGGTCCAGAAATTTGCAATTTTGAGACTGGAACAGCTGTAGACTTGAAATGACGACTAGGTCATGTAATTTGCAAATTTGAGTATGTGAATGCTATAAAGTTGTGATTTTTAAACTATAATGATCATTAGATCAAGAAATTTGTAATTTTGGGACTGGAATGGAATGGCTATAAAGTTGGCGTTTTTAGACTGATTTCTTTGTTCACTATGGCAGGGTTGTTTCCTTGTTTCTTCTTCCGCTGCCAATTCGGAAAACAATCCATATATGAAGGCCGAGAGTTTGGTAAGCGTATATTTTATGTTCTGATTGTCTTATTTTGTTGTGAATAGTTCAAAGTTAGGTTCTTCATTGTGCTTGTGTTCTGATTCTTTTTCTCATAATGTTCACTACTGTATAGTGCGTGTGCATGATTATGCCACAACAAAATATGGACATGGCCACCACGGCACATATTTTGGAGTGTCTGTACCGCTACCAATATGTGTTCGACATGACGTTACACGGATATGCACTGATATTTGGAGTGTCCATAAATATAGTTACGGACGGGGTCACACACGGACATGCACTGATATTTGGATTGTCAATAATTATAGTTACGGAGTCCTTGACGTAAGCATGATGTCTGTACTAGTTAAAGAGCCACATCTTGTTGAATTGCTTCTTCGATTAAGATATCTAGGTGTAGCAGTGCAAATTTGTAGTATAGAATGAATTCACATACTTCATAAGACCATTTATCTGGCTACATTATGACTGGTGTAAGGATGGACCTTGGTTTTATAGCTGTCATCTTGTATGATGTTCCACGCAATGGTTTGGCTATTCCTCGAGAAAAGAAGTGCGCGATCTGTGGGCCTTTTACCTCCACGTGGCACTTCTCTTTCAGGCTTTCACCCACCACGGAAAATTCCCTACAGCTGCCCCTGCTAGGAGTCTGCCCCATGTCCCAATCCCAAGTGGCTGAATGTTAGATCTACATTTTTTTGTATGGAGGGCATCAAGTATGACGTCGTCACTAAGGCTCTTACACTCAAAATTCTTCACTTACTATATAAGTGTTTGGGAAGACAAATAGCTTCAATTTGGTGAGAGTTACCTAAATTTCCAATTTGGTGAGAGTTACATGAATGTTGAGTCGTTGACCTCGTCCCTTACTAATCCATGGAAGGCCAGAGGTGATTCCTGAAGTGTTTCATGTGAAAAACTCAGACCCATGGTGCTAATATAATGCTCGCTTGTCACTTACTGAATAAGCGATTGGAAAGGCCGATAACTTCAATTTGGTGATAGATACATGAATGTTGAGTTGTTGACCTTGTCCCCTAGTCCCTTAGTAATCCGTGGAAGACCAGAGGTGATTCCTGAAGTGTTTCATGCACTGTTCGGAACAACTTCCGGTATTATTAATATATCGGCCGATATAATAGGTTTCAAAGGGGAAACCGATGCGGTTTCTCTAACTAGTTTGAAAAAACTGATAATTGAACCATGCATGCCCGTATACCGGCCTATATGGTGTATACTGGGCAAATTGAGAAATCTTATATTAAGCAATTTTCATTATGCACATGATCCACATTGATCACATATTAATAGCAATTACTTGGACGAGTAATCCTATTACATGGCCACTTCAAATATTTGATTAATTGGCTACGCAATAATCATATTAAGCGATATATTGCTCGGTCTACTAATTATGTATAAATCCTTTTTTAAGACTTATTTGATGCATATATCACATAACCTTCCATAAACTCCGTAGAAAGTATCTAATTGCAAAAGCATTTCTCGCAAGAGAAAAAAGAAGTGTTTCTCTCGCAAGAGAGAAAAAATAATGGTTATTTCCCTCTATCGGCTGACGATGAGTTGGCTACTATTGCGGCACTTACCTTCTCTCTTCTCTTTTGTTAAAACAATTGGCTTTTGACCTTTGAGTAGCTCTCAGTTTTATTATTGTTTATGGATATTTGTTAGGTATATATGAATGCTTCGATTCTTGTTATATATATCATATATGATATGAATTGTGATCCTATATCTCCTCCACAGGGTCATATCTCCTGATATATCTTATACATTGCATGGTATCCACTTTCCGATATAGGGATCCCCGAAACGGTATGGGGCCGGTATCCGATATCAAGAACCTTGGTTTCATGTGAAAAACCATGGTGCTACTTTAATGCTCTTCTGTCACTTACTATATAAGCGATTGGAAAGACCAATAACTTCAATATGGTGAGAGTTACCTAAAATTTCAATTTGATGAGAGTTACATGGATGCTGAGTTGTTGACCTCGTCCCTTACTAATCCGTGGATGGCAAGAGGTGATTCCTGAAGTGTTTTATGTGAAAAAGTCAAGACCAATGATGCTACTTAAATACTCCCTTGTCACTTACTATATAAGTGATTGGAAAGACCATTAACTTCAATTAGGTGAGAGTAACCTAATTTTTCAATTTGGTGAGTGTTACGTAAAATTTCAATTTGGTGAGAGTTACATGAATGTTGAGTTGTTGACCTCCTAACCTACTAATCCGTGGATGGGCAGAGGTGATTCCTGAAGTGTTTCGTGTAAATAACTCAGACCCATGGTGCTACTTTAATGTTCTCTTGTCACTTACTACATAAGCAATTGGAATATCAACAACTTCAATTAGGTGAGAGTTCCTAAATTTTCAATTTAGTGGGAGTTACGCGAATGTTGAGTCGTTGAACTCGTCCCTTGCTAATCGCTGGATGGCTAGAGGTGATTACTGAAAAACTCAGACCCATGGTGCTATTTTAATACTCTCTAGTAGCTTACTATATAAGCGCTTGGAAAGACCAATAACTTCAATTAGGTGAGAGTTTCCTAAATTTTTAATTTGGTGAGAGTTACATGAATGTTGAGTTGTTTACGATGCCCCTTACTAATCCGTAGAAAACCGGAGGTGATTCCTGAAGTGTTCCATGTGAAAAACTCTGATCCATGGTGCTACTTTAATGCTTTCTTCACATTTATTTTATCCGTTGTCAAAGATCTCTGCCAATTTTCAAAAGCTATGTTCAAATAAAGATTAAAGATTATTATAAGATGTTATCTGGCCTATTTTCATCTGTTCTGATCCTTCCCACTCTTTGAAAATTATGTTATTTGCCATAGGTGCTTCAAGGTGACGCACTGTTTGGAGAGAAGGAATTTCGCAGGGCATTGGTAAAGATTGTTATTTATTATGGATACTATTTTGTTAGAATTTTATTCATCTTTGTATCTTTAGAGATTCTTGTTTCCTCTTCCTTCCTTTTCTTGATTGAGGTTACTAATAGAGGCCACCTTTTATTGCTTGCTTGGCGCAATTTTCTGTCCAGTGTATTCGAACTTCTTGTACATCTTGATACTATAGGTATTCTAAATTAGCTTATTATTATGTGCTTGTAAACCTTAATGTCTCGAATTAGAAACTTGTCTCCTGAGTAGACTACATTACTATGTGGTAATAAGTCTTTGCATCATTTATTTTGGGTCGGGGGGGGGGGGGGGGGGGGGGGTTGGGGGGTTGGTTGGGACTATTGGTGTATGTATGAGACATGTTTCTTGAAAGTAAGATTTTGTTAGTTGCACACAAGAAAAATGTTTATTTGTTATTCTTGTGGAACTATCAGGTGATTGCTTGAATTGAAATTTGAAATGATTCCATGAATCTACTGATAGGGAATTTTGGAGTTACTAACTTTCTAGTTGATGTACTGAGATGCAAGTGAGGTTAGTTTATGGACGAGTTATGACAAAGACTAGAGTTTCATGGAGCGAGTAACTTCTTTTTCTCCTTTTCTTCTCTCTATTGATAAGACAAAAGTACACTGGATGATATACAATGAGGGGATCTTTATCTTATAAAGATGCCAGCTACTTGTAGAGCATTCTTAAATTTACAACCCTTTAATTACATCCAAGGAAACTTCAGCACACATCTAGGTAAAACTACGGCTATATAGGAAAAACCCTAACCCAAAATACATAGGAAAGCCGAGATAAAAGTGACCAAACCCGCTCTTGGGGCGGGCATACAGAACTTCCCAGAATTGACAGGTGTACCCGGTAGACTGTTGTCATGGTCGGTACACCTGCCAGACTCCTCTTTTAGGTGCGTATAACTGCTAGACTCCTCTTTTCAGTTGGTACACCTGCTAGACTCATATTTTTGGCGTGGACAACCATTCTTGGCGGGGGCCTTACTGGATTCTATAGTTTGCACAACCTTTGTTTTAATCCAAACTTCTGAAATTGTGAATACACGAAATGAACTCTAGTTTTCAAAACCTTTGGTCTAATGTCAAAACTTCTTCCAGTCTCCAAAATCCAAATTATGGCCTTATTAGTGAATGTATTTCAGAATGGTTTGTAGTGAACTGCGTATGCAATTTACTTGGTTCTTCTTCCACTTCGTCTTCCATGCTTTGTTGGACCCCAACATTGACATTGAACTTGTCCCTTGGACAAGTCACAAACTTCACAATCCACCCGAGAAATTCTTTTCTGATCATGGCTTCCTCAATTTGGAAACTGCGGCTTCACAAGCTCAAAACTATAGAGTAGGAAGAACTCTGCCTCATTATGCTTTGTTGTACCACTTTGCTCGGTTAGGTAGGTCCCCTTACCTTCCGACATGCTAGGATGTGATTGCTGCTCACGTTGCCCTATGAATTTTCCTCTCTGCTATCTTCCGCATTGAGTTTCCTTCTCAACTATGTTGGAAGTAGGACCTCTGTATATATTCATCACTCAACATCAAGCGGCTTGAACAACTTGAGGTTCTTAACATCGAATACTGATTGATTAAGTTAGATCAAAAGAAGGCATATTCTCCAAACTTTTTCAAAAAAAGCTGGAAGGACTGGCATATTGGCTTAATCTTTCTACTTTATCCTTTAACGCTCATTGCTCAACTAGAACTAAACTATGCCATTCATCATGTGACACGATGCCTGTCATATGTGACATCTCTCCTTGTGTTTATGCTACTACCTCTTCAACGTCACCTGAACTGCTACAGGTATTTTCTGGATCTTTTACAGAAATCAATGCAATGCATGTAGGCCTTTTCTTCTGCATCCTTGGACTTAACTCCCTAGTACTAAAGACTACTCCATAATCGAATCGAACAAGCCCTGCATCAAAGATTTAAATACCTAAACAGACCTTGAAGGAAGACTTCTGCTCTTAACTATTGATAGCTTTATTGAATGCACAACGGAAATACAGAAGGCTCCCATCTCAAGTCTGCGGGTGTTTGGAATTGTGGCCTCACAAAAGCTTAGCATGGTCAAATTAATAAAATCCGTCTGAGGATGGAAGTGCTCCGCTTCAAATTTCATGTCAACCATAGCCTATACGGACCGCTAGAAGTCACTAAGAAACCTACTATCACGGTCTGAAATAATAATGTAGCTAGGTTTACCAAAGTGTGCACAATCCCTCTTGAAGAAAAAGTTATTAGCTTCCTATAAGGATCGCTAGAAGTCACTGAGAAACCTATTATCATGGTCTGAAATGATAATGTAGCTAGGTTTACCAAAGTGTACGCAATCCCTCTTGAAGAAATAAGTTATTAGCTTCCTTATGGATAATACTTTTCTTGCATGCCATGAGAATCAACATCTTGCTGAATCGATCGTCCACCACAAATAGATAGTTTTTTTTTTTTGCCTATTCCATGGCATTCCCTCAATAAACCAATCTGTATTGCCTCTACAGCCGTTGGAAGTGGTGTATATAATCCCAGTCTCGAGTTAGGTGGTTCAACGTGCTAAAAAGTATGCACCTCTTTACAAGCCTCCTGGGACGTACTTTGTTTGTAGCCAATAAACATATCACCATAGGTTCTGATGTGTCTTCCTTCCGAAGTTTTTGTGTCACCCGTGAAATATATGCCTCCCTAATCCAACCAACAAAATAGGCCCCTATAGAATGCACAATTAAGGCCGCTTTTGTTAAGCAGTGGCCCAACATAACAGAATCTATGCCATATCCCTTCTTTAACTTTCCATCTCTCACATGAAGTCTCTATCCTCTACTTAGTACTTACGTAAAATAAATACTCCTTATGGAGCACATACTGAATATTTAAGGTTACCAACAAGCTGTGAGCCCCCAGAGCGGCCTCAGACTCTAAAAAAACATGTCTCAACTTGTTTGTTGCTGCCTTCTTGTGCTTCAACGTGATACAATATTACTGAAAGTAGGACATGCACTTTGGGCCTGTTTGGCAACCATAAAATAGAAGAAAGTTGGAAACTTAGCTTCTATAGAGTTTCTGGAAACTAGTGAAAGTATGTTTTCAAACAAAAAAAGATTGTTTGTTTGCTTGAAACTAGAATCAAGCATAGCCACAATATTCCTAGATTTTTCAAAAATCCGTGAATAATTTGCGAATCGATGAAGAGACGAACAAATGTGTGATCATTCGGTTCTTTGCGAACTAAACATATTTTTTGCAAATTGTACGAATTTTCGAACAATTCACTGGCTGAAGCTCAAGTCAGAAACATGTCTTCTTAATCATACTTAAGAGGAGCTTAATGCTCTTAAAAATGCTTTGATGGCTATATCTTGTGTTCTGTGAACAAACTAGAAAAAAAATTGTTACTTTTTTTGTCAGTAAAGAAGGGAAAGAGAATTGGAAATTGAAGAACATATGAAAACATTAGAGTTTAGTGTACAACTTTATTTCAACACTTAAATGTCGTTGGGTTGCTTATTCAAGCCACCCATTGGGAATTGGAAGTATTTATGGAGTCTTAAACATTGTCATTTGGTGGTTGATGGGTTGGGTCTGGTCGGGTCAATTCACCAATTACCCTAGTTTCATATTTATATATATACAAATAACTGAATTACTAAAAATCAAATAAAGTTTAATTTAATACACAATCACCCAATAAACATTAACATTTGTAAATCATTATTATATATATTATATCTATTTTGTCAAATTTGTTGCTGAATTTCCAGAATTCGAATTTTTTGACCTTACCAAATTATTCCCTGAATGTCAAACTTGTGATTATGGAATCAAAAAGTAGAAAATGACACAATTAAAACATTATTAAAAAGGACAATATTAGATACTATTAAAATATAGTGTGCATAAAAAACCCAAAACTCAGATAAAATAATAATATTAAAGAGGCTATAAAGAGTTTCTGTGACTTTCCATGGTTTGGATAGGAAACTAATTAGGATAGTAGTTTCCAAATATGCTTATCTGGCATGGACTTTCCAAAATAAGTTTTCGTTTGCCAGATAATACTGCAGACTGAAAGTAGGTGTACTTTTCATTATTTTCCTAGTTTCCTGTTGCCAAACTGACCCTTAATGTCCCTTGCCTGCTGGAGCTTGGATTGTGGCTGAAATTACTAAAATGGTTGATGGTTGGTAATTGATATGAACAATTGTTTCTCATTGAATATGTCCTCCAATACTATATGACCTGATACAACATATAACTCTTTGTTGGCGGTAGGACCATAATTGCATAGATCACGCAGTCGGCAGTCCCTTGCTATTTGTGTCCAAAAGTTTTGTTCTGAATCGTCGAACGTTTTCGTTCTAGAACGCTAACCTTACAGTAGTGTTCCTAAATTTCAAACCTAATCATCATCTTCATCAAAGGCTTCTCCAATCATAAGATTAGAACGGAGTCGTCTATAGAACATAAAAAGCTCCACAAAGATTTGACAAGTTTCTTCAGGACCGAATATCGACCTGATGTCACGCGGTAGCTATGAGCATGAAAGGCTCATGCCATGAAACCTTGGAAGGTAGGTAAACCTACCTTTTGGATGTGCATTTTAAGGTCATGCAAACAAGGAACTACCTCCAAGTTCCACTAGACTATAGAGAGTGTAGAAGAAGAGATAAGATGGTGCAATTTACTATGAGGGAATTGCATTAATCTTATAGAATTAGAATAATATGTTAACTTTATTATGAAGAGGGATTACATATATATAGGAGAGTCTAGCTCCTCTCTTTACTCTCTTTTCCAATGTGGGACTAAAGCCCACTATTACTAATACTTAACACCCTCCCTCAAGCTGGAGCATATATGTCAATCATGTCCAGCTTGTTACACAGAAATTGAACCCGAGGACCCAACAAAGACTTTGTGAAGATATCAACTATCTGATCACCGGTCCTCACATGACGAAACTTTATTGCTCCCTTCTTATACTCATCGCGTACAAAATGGATGTCGATTTCTATGTGCTTCGTCCTTTCATGGAATACATGCTTAGTAGCAATATGAATAGCGAACTGGTTATCACACCACATGTCTGCTGCTCTAGATCCTGCTTCTTCTCCTAATTCTTGTAGCAGATGTTTCAGATATAGCACTTCTGCTGTGCCATGAGCAATAGTTCGATATTCTATTTCGGAATTTGATCGTGCAATCACACTCTGCTTCTTGCTTTTCCACGAGACCAAGTTTCCGCCAATAAATACAGAGTAACCAGATGTAGATCGTCTATCCGTTAGACTTGCACCCCAGTCAGCATCAATGCCCTCAACGTTCGTATGTCCCTGATTTTTTATGCGAATTTTTTTTCCAGGATTCTGAACTAGATAACGTAGAATTCTGAGAACTGCCTGCCAGTGTGAAATCCGTGGAGAAGACATAAATCTACTCGCAACACTAACAACAAATGAAATATCTGGACGAGTCATAACTGCCAAGTAGTTGAGCTTTCCCACTACTCGACGGTACTGATCTGGATTAGTCATCAGTGTCCCCTCGTCAGGAAGTAACTTTTCTCCTGGGTCCATTGGCGACGTTGCTCCCTTGGCTTGCATCATTCCAGCATCATTTAGTATGTCCAATACATACTTTCTCTGGGACATGACAATGTGCTTCTTTTTCCTTATTACTTCAATACCCAAGAAGTAGCTTAGCGCTCCCATATCCTTGGTCTGAAATTGCTCTCCCAGAAACTTTTTCAGTCCTGCAATGCCCTGGCTATCGTTCCCCGTGATGACAATGTTGTCAACATAGACACCAAGTAGTATCCTTCCAGCTGATGTTTGTCGGTAGAATACCGAATGATCCTTCTTTGATTGACACATGCCAAACTGAGTAACAACATGTGTGAATCGACCAAACCACGCCCGTGGTGATTGTTTGAGACCGTATAGGGCCTTCTTGAGGTGACACACTTTACCCTCTATTGCAACGAACCCGGGAGGTTGCACTACATATACTTCTTCGTCAAGATCCCCGTGTAAGAATGCATTCTTGACATCCAGTTGAAGTAATGGCCAGTCATAGCGGACAACTAAGGCCAATAGTACGCGAACAGAAGTCATTCTGGCAACCGGAGAGAATGTCTCAAAGTAATCCTCACCATATGTCTGAGAATATCCTTTAGCCACAAGACGAGCTTTTAGACGATCAACAGTGCCATCAGGTTTCACTTTGATCGTGAACACCCATTTACAATCGACTGCCTATTTTTCAGGTGGCAAATTGACCAAATCCCAAGTATAATTTTCTCGAAGAGCGTTTATTTCTTCTTCCATAGCAGCACGCCAACCGGGATATCGGAGACCCTCTTCAGTAGTATTGGGAATCGGAATTCCATTAATAGTGGCTATGAGGGACTGAGTGTGGCTTGCTAGGCCTTTATAGTTGCTAACATACAAGGGATGATCACGACATGCACGACGAGGACGAGCTGGTGGAGAAGTTGGAGGCGATTCAGAGGAGCTTGAGGAGGATTGTCCAGGAGTGCTATACGAGGATGATGAGGGCACTATCTGTGAGGCGTGACCAGGCGATGTCGGTGCTGACTGAACTGGTGTCTGCGATTCGTCTGACCGGGACGACGTCGGTGCTGACGGAACGGGTGTATGCGGATCGTCTGACCGGGAGACAGACTCGGTAGAGGAGGGCACTTGTACATGAGACTGGTGCGTTTGAACGGGAAACAACAAAAAATTTTCGTCTAGATAAACATGGGAAACCGGATTATCAGTTTGTGGGAGTGGAGGAAACTCTGTTTCAACGAAGGCAACATCCCGAGAGAAAAAAAATATCGTTTTAAGACAGGAGAAAAACACCGGTACCCTTTCTGATCCTTAGGATATCCAAGGAAAATACAACGTATTGCCTTGGGATCTAGCTTAGAAAGAGTCGGTCGAGTATCTCGAACGTAACACATGCACCCAAACGTTTTGAGAGAAAGTGAAAACGGATACCGATCGGGATATAATCGAGAGAAAGGAGTAGCACCATTGAGTACGGATGATGGCATGCGATTAATAAGATAACAAGCTGTAAGAACCGCATCCGACCAAAATCTTTTGGGAGTATGTGCTTGAAACATAAGAGCACGCGTTGTTTCCAAGAGGTGGCGATTCTTTCGTTCGGCCACACCATTCTGTTGTGGTGTGGAAGGACATGAAGTTTGGTGGATGATGCCATGTCGAGACAGATGCGAGCTGAAATCTCTAGACAAATACTCACGACAATTGTCACTTCGAAGACATTTTATCAAAACACCAAATTGTGTTTTAATTTCCGCATAGAATTTGCACCAAATTTCAAATAATTTGGATCGTTGCTTTAGCAGATAAACAAAAGTGATACGTGAGTAATCATCAACAAACGTAGCAAAATATTTGAAATCCATTACTGAATTGACGGGACACGGTCCCCATATATCTGAATGCACCAGCTCGAAAGGAGCAGACACAATTTTATTCTGACTTACCGGATAGGGAATCCGGTGAAGTTTGGCTAACTGACACGACTCATAATGAAAATTAACATGAACATCTAAAGATGGGTATAGTTGTTGAAGAACTTGGATTGACGGATGATCCAACTGACAATGTAACTCAAAAGCATTAAGTTTTACGCCAACACAAGTAACCGGAGAAGAGACGTCAAACAGATACAAGTCTTCAGTCACATGCCCTTTACCGATAGTCTTCCCGGTCTTCAGATCTTGAAAAACACAACCATCAGAAAAAAATGTTACCGAGCAGTGTAACTCGCGAGTAATTTGACTAATGGAAAGCAAACTAAATGGGTTTTCAGGTGTATGCAGCACAGAATGAAGTGATAAGTCGAAAGAAAGACGGGCACTTCCTCGTCCACGAACGTCAGTGAACCACCATTGGCAACAGTAATACCTGAAGTATGACCCATCGATATATAATTGCGGATCATACCTGCATTGCCAGTCATGTGAGCAGACGCACCGGAGTCAATGACCCACTGTTTCGATCGCACAACACAAGCTGCAGAGTACCCAGCAGTGGATCCAGACGTGGATGTCTCACCACGACGTTGAGCTTGAAACTCAAGAAAATCTGCGTAAGAATCGACGCTCATCTGAACCGAATGAACGCTATCATCAGGAGCGTCCGAAGTAATATTGGCAGCAGGAGCTTTAGGACACTGCCACTGGAAATGTCCCTGCTGACCGCAGTGGAAGCATGTTCGTAGTCGTCCCCCATCACGACCACTATTGCCTTGCCCGCCATCACGACCATAAGTCCGGCCACCTCGTCGTCCACCACGCCCACCACGAACGCCAGGATGAGTAGCACTACCAAGGGCAGATCGATCAGCAGGAGCATCCCTCGGAGTGGTCTCAACCACCTTTGCGGCCTGAAGAACACGGAAGTGGGCCTCCATTAAAGACGGAACTTCAGATCCAGCAATGATCTGTGATCGAGCCGAGTCCGCATCAGGACGGAGAGAGGCAAGATATTCCATAACATGAAGCTGCTCACGTTGAGATCGAGTTTCACTGATATCCGTCTTCAGAGGGAGAACACGATCAATTTTATCTGTCATAGCCTTGAAGGACTGGAAGTGATCCTTATGAGACTTGTCTCCCTGATTTGCTCGGTAAACGCCAACAACCGAGTCGTAGATACGAGACAAGTCGCGTTTTTCATCAAACGCCGTTGCGAGGACCTCCCATAGCTCCTTGACCGTGTCTGTGTTTTGAACCATGTCCTCGACAGACGGTTCCATTGAGTTCATCAATTGTGTAAACAGTCGACTATCATCTGTCTCCCACTGTTCAAACGTTGGATCAGTCGTTGCCGGAGGGCTGTCAGTCAGATGTTTAGACAGCCGCATCTCCCGAAGTGTTTTCTCAACCTTCTTCCGCCATGTTGAGTAACCATCTGGTCCGTCCAATCGACGATCGACGAGTCGAGTCGAAGAGACCGTCGTGCCAGTGCCCATTGTGTTGCTGACACTGGTAGTAGAATCACCATCATCTGCCTTCGGGTCTATTATCTTGAAATGGATGCAACCGTCACGAGTTCTTTCCAACCCCAATAATCATATCAACTTTACGAGTGCGCTATTAACGTGGCCAACATCGGCGCGCGTATGTAAAGTGAAGACAGCAGTACACAGGAGTAAACAAGATCCCTCTCTGTGTAGCTGGTGAATACGTCAGGACACATGAGTAAACACGATCACTCTCTGTGTAAATCCTGATGTGAAGATCGGGGTAGGAAAAACAAATAAAGCATTTGTTAATTCCTGACGGCGTAATCTAGGAACAGAGGGTGTGCAAATAAAGCATTTGGCTACCGTCTGTCTTCGAAATACGATTTTTTTTTTTAAAGAAAAGACGGCTAGAGTTTGTAGGAGATGGATGGGCTAGTATTAGGATGTGGAATAAGGAACATGGTGGCGGCTAGGGTTAGGGTTTAGATGGGCTAGGGTTAGGGTTGGTGGCGGAAGGGGTTGCAACCGGAGCGGGGGGGGGGGGGGGTAGCAGCCGGGAGGGGGCAGAGGTGGGGGAGCAACAGGGGGGGCAGCAGGGGGGAGCAGCCGGGAGGGGGCAGCAGGGGGGAGCAGCCGGGGGGGCTGGAGGGAGCGCATCAGGAGAGGGGGATTAGGGTTAGGTTTTTTTTTTTGGGTGTGCGGGAGAGATGGGAGGAGGATGGTTTATGGCTCTGATACCATGTAGAATTAGAATAATAGGTTAACTTTATTATGAAGAGGGATTACATATATATAGGAGAGTCTAGCTCCTCTCTTCACTCTCTTTTCCAGTGTGGGACTAAAGCCCACTATTACTAATACTTAACAAATCTCTATGACACATTAAGCCAAAGAGTTAAAAGGAATAACAATCCCATTAGTTCGAAATGATCCATAATTGCACACTTCTGATTGTTTTGATTAGGACCACTAGTGGAGAAAAACTACATTGTGCACTTGATTTGCACTTATCAAGAGGTAGACCTTCACTTCAAATCAAAGAAAATTTACTCTTAGTTGGCACAGTTCATTTCACCTACGTGTTCCAAAGAAGTCTACTCCCGTTCTTCCCAAGTCTACGTGTTCATTTCACCTCCATTGTTCCCCATTGCGTATCAAGTGGCATAGTTGTTCCCGTTTTCGTACCTCAGACTACAATGTTCAATGTTGTGGTAATCTTGGGCAGGGTAGTTCGACACTGGCCCATGAAACAACTATGAGAGGTTGGCTACCGCTCTTCCAGCTTGCATCCACACGGCTCCCAATTTCTACCTCAAAAGACCTCTGCAGCCTGTATTCTGAAATTTCATATTGTGTTAATATCAAGCTGAGATCATGACGGGTCAAGCTTGGACGTAGTCTTAGACGTAGATGTGATGTCCAAATTCCAACTTCACTGAAAATTACAATCTACAAAAAACAACAAAAGAACAAAGTTTGTGTACCTTTCTACTTATATTACGACAGAAGGTTGGTTAAGCATAAACTCATGATTATATTTGTTAGTAAAATTCCAATTTCAACAAGAATCACACAAAAAAGCAATTGAAAGATCCAGATATTTGAATCAAAACTATAATTAAATCCAAATGATTTATTTTTTCTCCAATTAAGGAAAAGATATAATGATAGTCCTCTATCATGTAGCAATTGCAAAGATTTACACAAAATATGATTAATTAGGCCAAAAGAAACAATACCCTGATGAACTATTGTTCTTTTGTTTCTGATTTGTGGTCTACTTTCCAATCTTGAGAACTAAGTCACTTATAAAAAGAGCACGTATTCTACCTTCCCTTTTGAGGCTTTTATTTTCTTCACCTTCTTTGTCCTTTTAGCTGTATATGAAATGGAAAATATTAGAATTGATGATGAAGAAAATGAAATTGAAGAGAGGCGACCGGTTCTGGGTTCTTGAAGAGAAAGGAGAAGAGACTGAAATCAACGACTAAGAGTACGGAGGCGAAGAGGTGGAAACTTTCTGAGATGGTTATTAGATTTGACTTGAGGTTCGAGTTTGTTTTATTGTTAGATCTCACCATTGTTTTTGAAAGATAATGTTTGAGGTGATATTTGTATGCTCGATTTAGGTTTGGGGCTGGTTGCTTGGCAGCTAAACCCAACTATACCTTAGCGTAATCGAGTTGGGATTATTGACCTAAACCTAACCATTACACAAGTAATCCTTTCACTGGCTTGGGATCAGGTCATGTTTGGATTAGCCTGCAAGACTTGCACACCCAAACTAGTACTACAAGGCTAATGCTGTTTTTTCCCCTGATCATGAGAGGTTGAGGGGCTTTCTGCGGTTTTGTGCTCTTTCAGTCTGATGTCTGGACTGTTTTAATATTTTATAGATGGAACATGTGATTTCACTTTCTCAGGTTGAATTTGACTGTACTTATTAATAAACTTTGCTTCTTTTGTTGGCAGAGTACGTATAAACAAGCATTGCAACATATCAAGATTATTCCTAAACAGGCAGCCACCTCCAGAAGTTCATTATCAACGTCAAGCAGATCGTCTTCTCCTAATTCTACGAATGTCTCGTCAATTAATGAATATGATGTACGTTTCTCATTTTTATGACATCTTTTTTAGTATCCTTATTCAAGTAACAGTATCTTCTATGTTGTCTTCATATTGCCAGGTGAAGTTCAAAATTACTCTCTGTTATTGTGCACTGAGTGAGAACCGTGCTGCCCTTGCAGAGGTTTTTTTTTCTCTTTTAACTTTCTTATTAATTCTATGTAGTTAATCCCTGCCATTGAAGTCAGATTTGCCAAGTACTCTTTGACTACTGAAGAAATCTAGGTGTAAATTTATTCAGCATGAACACTTATCTGGGTCGGTATCATACATGGATTTCTTTCACCCTTCTTAATCACATGACCTACACTTGTTAAATTTGTGCTTAATTTGATACTAATTTCATTCTAGGACTTCTTCTGCACTTATTGGACACATCTAGACATGTTTATGACAGCTCTAAGGTGACCCCTTTGATATCGTACTGCACTTCTTGGCCTACAACGAACCTAGGTTTAAAATAACATCCGACAGAGCTAACTCTTTCGGTGGAGCTACAACTAATACCAGCTCTTGCAGAGTTAAATGTGCAGCTTTCTACAAGGCTAAACGCCCGCTTACAACAATATTGCCAAAGCCTACTACGAGGTTACAACCGACGTGTACGGCAAAAGCTATAACACTTCCTTCAAGTTCCTCCCTAACCTTGTCGTCTTTAATGGCTTCTTCCAGACACCTCCCTCTTTAGCCCTCACTGATTTCTATGGTTCTTTGATGCTATATGCATTATTGGATTGGTTTTATGCTTGATTGAGGTGCTCTGATGTCTTTGATCTCTTGTTGGTTATTCTTGGACACATAAATAGTATGTTTGATTGGTCCTACTACTTCAAAGGTGGTTGTCTCTTGTGATGTTACTTTTCTCGAGGATCAAGCCTATTTCGTTTTCGATACACCATCTACATCTCTATTCTCCACGATTCATGTTCCTCTTATTTGCTTTCTCAGAACTTGATACACCTATTTCTCCTCTGTCTTAGGTTTGGATCTTTGGTTCTCTTTTTCCAGGTGAATAGACGTCATTCCTCTACCTGCCACTATTTCTCCAGGTATCGTTATTTCTCCGTGTATCGCTATTTCTTCGGGTATGAAGGATGATTCTTCTACAGATACTACAATGTAGCCTTATGTTGTTACTCTTCCACCTCTGCTGACTTCAGATGAAGGTCTATCTCTTCCTATTGACTTTCGCAAATGTAAGCACTTTTTGTACTACATCTATCTTATTTCTAACTTCGTTTCTTATTATCATTTGACTCCATATCGTCGTACATATGTTTCTTCTTTGGTTGCCATCACTCTTTCTTCCTTTGTTCAGGAAGCACTTCAACATTCAAGTTGACATGCCGCTATTGTTGAGGAACTTGATGCACTACACTCTAATTAGACCTTGACTTTGGTACCCTTGCCCTCGGTAAAAATTTAGTTGGATGTAAGTCGATATTTATTGTTAAACAAATTTCATGGCTCGGTTGATCGGCTCAAAGCACATTCAGTGGCTAAGGGCTTTACCCAACAATATGAGTTGGATTATGTTGAGATTTTTTCACATATTGCTAATTTGACTTCTGTTCGAGTTCTTCTATTTTTGATAGTTTTCGGAAATTGACCTCTTCACCAGTTAGACGTGAAAAATGCCTTCCTCAATGACGATCTATTATAGACTTTTTATGCAACAACCTCCAGGCTTTGAACGACATAAGGGAGGCTTTGGGTAACCAGGGGGTCTATGGTCCGTCTCCTAGAGAAGTCCTTGTATAGTCCGAAGCAGTCACCATGTGCATGGTTTGACAAATCCAGCAGGACCTTGCAACATATTTGGTTTGTTTGTAGCAGCACGTACATATACGTATTTATTTACACATCAGAGATCTCAGACCATAATTATCTTGTTTACATGCATCACCGGAGATGCTTCTGCTGTCATTTCCAAGGTGAAATAACATTTAGTCTCTCATTTTCATACAAAGGATATTAGGCTATCGAGATACTTTCTTGGTATTGAGGTATCACAGGACTCCAGACGATTGCAATTTTTTTAGTGCAAATATGCGTTGGATCCATGGTAGTCAAAGGCGCAATGCGCACTCGAGACGCAAAGTGTCAATATCTCCTGAGGCGCAAGGCACACTTAAGGTGTGCCCCTGAGCGAAACGAGGCGCAAAAAAAATATAAATAAATAAATTAGTAGTGTAAGAAATAAAACCAAATAACATATTAAAACAAAAAAATATATGTTAAAATATAACCAAGTGAACTAGCAGAGCAATCATAATAGTCAACAGAACTAACAAAAAATTGTATTCTCCCAACTAAGTTTTTAGTAAATTTTGGTTTTTCAAGTTCAGCAGTAGCCAACTTTGGCAACCGTGAGAAGGGTCCACTTGTATGAGGTAAGGGCTATTTTTCTGCCTCAAAGTTTTTTGTAAATAAATAAATAAATACATAAGGCGCGCCTTTCCTTGGTTGCTCCTTGCTGAAATGTGCGTCTTGGATGCGTCCGGAGAAAGATGCCTCGCCTAGTGAGATGCGAGGCGCGCCTTTGACTAACATAGTTGAATCTTCTATCTGAGACAAGGTTTCTAGATTACAGACTATCAGACACACCTATGGATTCCACATTCAAACTATCTAGATTGAGCTCTTCAACAGATCTCTATCTGACCTAGGATGTTATAGACGTCTGATTGTGAGGCTAATTATCTTAGTGTCACTCGTCCATACATTGCCTATGTTGTGAGTATGGTGAACATATGTAGAATCTTTTGACCTCTCATCTTCAGGCCGTTGAAACGATTCTACGCTACATAAATGGAACTCCTGGACATGACATTCTCTACACACCTTTTACACTGTAGCTCATAGCCTTAGAGATGTTGACTTTGCTGAATCAATTGTTGATCATCGCTCTACCAATGCTTACCTTGTCTTCCTAGGAGACAATTTGCTTACATGGAAGAATAATAAATAGTTGCTCGTTTTTCTGTTGAGGCTGAATATAAAGCAATGACATATGCTATTTCTAAGTTGATTTGACTCAACTTACTCCTTACAGATCTTGGAGTCACCCCATCTTCTCAAGTTCTCTATTGTGATAACAAGGCCGCGATCTATATTATCGAGAATCCAAATTTTTATGAAAGGACTAAGCACATCGAGGCAAACTGTACTTTATTCATAAGAAAGTGATAAAAAAATAACATGCCATACAACGCGTGTATTCTTGAGCTTCGTTGACATATATTCTCACCAAACAACTTACTTGACCTTTGTTTGTTCGACTGTTATCCAAGCTGGCAATGATTTATATCTATACTTCAGCTTGCGAGAGTGTAATTATCTATTAGCGGTTGATTGGTTCAAGTTTTAGAGGCTTGCGAATGAGTTTTGGATTCCTTCTCATGTTTGGTAAGTGAGATCCAGAATTGAGAGGGAATATGGGGGGCTTCAAATTCCCACATGTAGGAAAGTAATTCCCAAGCCCCCCTCGGAATATTTTTGCTTTCCTGGGAATGTTAGTTGGGTGTATTAATTTGTAATTTATTTTGACGGTAATACCCTCAATGACATCAATTGAATTTAGGTAATAATAACATAATAAAATTAATGGAAGAATATTTATGGAAAATTAAACAAATTAAGATTTCTATTCCTGTCTGAACTAAACAATGGAAATGGAAAAATTGAATTTTTTGGGCTACATATTCGCAACCTTACCAAACATGGGTATATGAATGTTGAATTACTTTCCTATAGGATAGGAATGAAAAGTTGATTCCTAGAAATAAAACCTTCATCCAAACGCTCCCTTGTTGTATACCTCACTTTAGTCCCACTTCGCCTGGATTAAAGGAGGATGTCATGACTTGCTCCTATAAGGCTTCTTATGTTTTATTCACATCAAACTAAAAATTCTTGATAATTTCACCTCTTACATTCTAATAGTATTTTTGTTGTACTTATTATGACTCGCATATTTTCTTTCACTTGTAGTTTCTTCATCAAGTTCAATGTTCTAATCGTTTAAAATTTATAACCATGTACCGTTTTAAATTCAACCTCGTTGTTCTTGATCTTCTTTTGATCCCAATTCTTCCTTCTGCTTCTTAAGACAATTTGGTTCTTATACCTTTCTTGTTTGTTGTCTACTTGTTTCCCTTGAAAGATCTACCTCTCGTACCCTAAAAGAATCTTCTTGTTTATTTTTTGTTCACTATAGATTACTTTCTACATCACTAATGGTTATTATTATAAGATTGCAAATGAAACTAGCACATATCCCTTTATTAGCTTTTTTTGTGTAGATATCCTCATCTCCTTCCAGTGTTTCTTGAGTCAATTGTTATGAGTTTAAGTGTTCTTCTTAAATCTTGATTTAATCCATCTTTTATCCTGATACAAGTTTTATACACATTATTCTATCTTATTTTTGCATTTCAATACTTATTTTCACAATTATGTTCACCTATTTCCATGTTCTCCTTTCCGAGTATGATGAAGTTTAGTCATGTATTTTCAGTTTCTCCAGTGAACTAACTACTTAATGCCATCAGAATTCATGTTATAGGTTGTCATGTCCCGATTCTGCCGAATCGATAAGTCGCCACCGGACGTGATGCCGTACAAGCCTAAGTTGTGCTTGTACAAGACACGTGCTCGTGTACATTTGAATATATCGAGATTTAGTAAGGATTTGCAATAGAGATTAAGTAGAGAAATTTAATAACACAGCTTGGCACATAAATGATAATTTTTCTTACAGAGATTGAGCAGCGAAGTAAGGCGGTACAACTTTACATTATAATTGAGATACATTGTTCCATACATCACATCTTTTTACTAGAAACAAAACGTATAAACACCTTCTATTAGAGTCTTCTTTTGCACAACTGGAGTGGGGATCTTCAAAAGAGTATGAACAAAGCCTTCAGCTACGAGCAAGGCTTCAAAATGGAGAGAAAGCTTCGGTACGGCTAGGCGTCGACTTCAGCTCCTCGAGGCGTCTCCTTGATTTGTGACACCTGTAAAGACGTGGGTCAGTACATTGTCGTGTACTAGTGGGCAGCTATTTAAAATCCCACATCATTGATAATAGTTAAAGAAATTATGTGAAGCTTGCAGTATTATAAGTGATCTTTCTAGCTATTCCTTAGTTCAATTTACAAAGCATACAATAATAGCATAACAATATAAATACGATGATTGTTATCCATGACATAGTCTCCTTTCCTGCAACAGAACTTACTATGTTCTTCCATGTGAACCAAATATTGTTAGCTAAACAGTTTATATACATAAGGGTCACTGGTACCACAAGCCATCATGGACTATAGCCTGGTTAGAGGCGATCCTTTTTGCGCCAGTAGCGAGCCCCATTGAAAGTTTCCGAATCACTCGTGCTAGTAAGTCAGCACAGCTATCCTTGTTCCTCCTATGCTGAATCGGTCCCAAGACCTTGACAACCGTTAGAGGAACTTATGTACAAATTGTCCATGATCATGCAAGACTAAGAACTTAGTTATTCAAGCATAGCCTACGAGATTATAGAAAACTTGCCATTCTCACAGTGTTCTACTTATCATCCAACAATCAATAGGCATATTCCATATTATAGTTGCAATATTCATTCATTAATTCAATCTCTATTTAGCATAGTTCTATAATAGGCATATTATAATTTCAGCATGCAACATTACCCCGATTCAAAGTTCTATAAAGTAAGCATGCAACATCTTGTTTCATTACCTTATCTATTTCTTCTTATAATCGGTATCATTGATTGATTGAAGAGAAAGAGGGTCAAGGAAAGAAAGGTCAAGCTACTCACCGTTGGAAAATTGCCGAGAGGAAGATGTTTTCGACACTTCGCTCACCTTGCGCTTACGCGATCACCTGCAATCGCACCAACAAAGGATCAATACGCTTATTCTCTCTTTCTACCAGAATTCGATATGAATGCACAAATCGATGAATGCAACAATGAAAACCATCGAAAATGTCTATGGAAACGCATTCATAAAACCAACATCGAAAGCACGAGAAAACCAACATCGAAAACAAACAGGAGAAAGGTATGAGGAAGGGACTCTTATATAGAGCTCCTCCAAGACACGATCCACTGCATATATGACCTGATTTCGAAGAACCAATCCAAATAGAGAAAGGGTCTTAATTTAATCTTTTCCGAATCAACCGATACCGATAGGGTCGACGATACAGTGCCTCCGACTATGGGGCGAGGCACTACATAGGTGGCGAACTGGAATTCCAGTGTACCGAAATGTGGTACATTGGCGAATTGGTACATGGTTTCCACGTTCCAGTGACCTAATATACGGGCTTACATGTTACTAAGTAAGTTTACAAATAATGAACTTGTTTTTTTATTTGATTATATAATATATTATATTCCATGTGTGTCCCTAATAAATGTTCCACATTCTGATTCAACGTATGGCGTCTCGGATAACCATTCCGAAGCAGACTACCCGCAACTACCGCGCACCAGAACCCCCAGCGTGCCATGTACTTGTTTTCTTTCTGCGTACCGGAGTGTTCCAGGATCCTGTTTCCAGGTAACCTTGGAACTACTTGCTTTCTTGTAAACAAGCTATGCTAATATTTCTGCCATTCATTGTATCCACCAGCTCCATCCCTTTTTTGTAAGTGCTCTTATGTTCTAATTGCTGCTCTAGTTATTCCTTTTGGAGTATCTTCTGGTATCATGCTTGTCTGTGGTCCGTTTGATCCCTTGACTCTTCCATTACTGGGCCGATTCTGTGGGATAACACACTCTTTTCGTTTCAATGTGGTTGTATTTTCGAACTTGCTATTTTGTATGACAGAAACTTGCCACTTTCTCATCTACCATTGCACTCAAGGTTATGTTGATGTAATACATTGCTAGTAAATGATGCCCAACAAGTGTGGTCTGTAGGAGTCAGTTTCATTTACATCCCAGAATTTTATGCTGGCTATCAATATAGTCCTATACCTGTGCTTAGCACGTGAGAAAAATGACATGAAGCAGAACACATGCAGGGTTCACCATTTGCATGGTAAATACGTTTTGTACTGTTTGCTTGAGCATGGACACTTGAATCCATGTAAGAAGAGTTTTGCAAGACTTATAGATAACTATGCACAAAGTCATGGTATATATAGACCATGACTTTGTGAATTTCCCTTGAATTGTCCATGTTGACATGATAGTTCATTACACAGATGGCAAATATTGTCCGTTGGGCATCCTCTTGGAGCTTTACGTGGTCGTTTTATATCAATGATAGGTTTCTCAAGGATCATTAAGTGATCAACTAATAAAAGATATAAAACCAAGAGCAGTGCACATAAGCTTACCATGTAGAAGCTAAGTTTTTTTTTTTTGGTCTTGTAGTGTTTTCTTGAGCCCTACACCCTTGAATTCATATATATATATATATATATATATATATATATATATATATAAAAGAGATTTACAGTACTCAAAAAGGAAACTCTGCCGCATGATTAGATCACCTAGATTCACCATGACTATGTGCACTTTAATTGAAAATTTCTACATTAACATGATAGTTGTTTATATCTTCAAGCACACACATAATGTCAAGATTTACCAGTGGTACCTTTCTGGAGCTATATGTGCAGATCTCATAAGGCCTCTCAAGGATCACTATTTCACGATAAATATGGCATTTGAACTACCAGTAGTCACAGTGAGATGCTCATTTGGTTTCATTTTTATTCGTAAAACTTTGTTTCTAATTATTTGCACCATCTGTTAGACTATGGATACAATAATTTTGTGTGCATTAATAGATTGTTGTACCATTGCCATCTTTGCATTTTCTTATCTCCTAAAAGGACTAATAAGTATGAAACTCTCTCATCAGCAATGCCTTTGTCTCATGACTTTCATGTCGATTCAGATTGTCTGTTAGTTTTCCTTCAATGTTACATTTGAGTTATGAAAACTAAAATTGCTACCTAATTGCAACAACGTGGTGCTTAAAAAAATACACAGACCAATATTTATCTTTGCATTTTGCACACTATTACTTTTGTCACAACTCACATCCTGATATCTAATTACCTATCGACTTTCTTTGTTTCTTCAGAGCCTCAGACACAAATTTTTGATACCATAGGGCAGAGTTACCATAAATTGATAAGCCCTGATTGATTGGCATTTTGCAATTTTAGTTCCAAATTGTGGAACAAAACCATTCGGAAACAGTAAATGCAGCGTTCCAGATCGCTAAAAGCACTGTTCCAGATCACTAAAAGCAGTGTTTTAGATTGTTCCAAAGACCAAGTAGGGAGACATAAAATAAAAGCCATTCCCATGGAAATATAAATGTGCTTTATCTTTGGAATGGGATTCAAATTGTCATATATGCTAGCCAACCACTTTGCTGGCGTATTGGGAAGAGAGAAAACAATAGGCCTGGGGTTCCTTGTAAATTTATGGGATTTTGATATTCCTTATAGGTCATTATTGCTCTACGGTCTTTGGGTTCGAAGTGGCTAGTTGGCAGCCAACTTCTTAGCTGACAAAGTGGAATAGAGAAAACATAAAGCTCCTACGTATAAAAGAACTTTGGAAATACGTATGGACTTTTGAGTCCTTATAGTTTATTGTATCACTTGACTCTGGATTCGAAGTGAATACGTAGCAACCAACCACTTGGGCAGCAAGATTTTTAAGTTATAAGTTAATTGATCCTTGCTTAGATAATATGCACATTCCAAAAGAAAATCGTAACCGTCCGATGTTCCAACAGTAACACATTTTGTTCCACCTAAGTTATCGGAAGAAGCCTACCCTAACTGTTTCAAATTTCATAACAAGCGGCATACCATGTTTCCCATTTTGTTCCTCGTTCCATAATGTTCTGCATTTTGGGTAATCTTGTTAGTTGTTATAGGTACCCACTGACAAAAAATCTTCATATGACATGTATCTTTATCTCCCTTACGTATACAATGGATACTTTCCTGGTATGCATTGTATGCACACATATATCGTACCATGTACATGTGCAACATATAATTTGGTTTAGGGCTATTATCTCCATAGCACAACCACCTGGAGAAAAGTTGTATCATTAAGATCAAACATTTATATAGGTCTGTTTCATATTATTTTAGATTGGTTTTCAAGCTACTGGTCAATATTCTAGTAATTTCTCTACATGGATGTAAATTGTGGCAAAAACACACTTGCTGCAGACGATCCGCAGGTGCATAACAGTCAATTATCTGTATTTAAGGTTGAGTGTTCATGTCTACCTTTATCTGTGTAGAAATTCTAATTTTATACTTCGAGATGCAAATTGCTACTCCTTTGTCCATCATATGAATACTGCACTGCAGTTAACTTATCTTCTTGGTCCCCTTTCTGGTTTTGGAGATAAGTTCAACTTACACAATACAACAGTATGTTTTGCCTTGTATGTTCCTTATTTATCTTATTCTTTGGAGTTGGGTAGGACTTCAATTTTCTTTTTGACTGAATATTTGAGCTTTTATCTTTCGTGCTTGGTGTAACGTGTCTAACCAGAAAACATTAAATTCTAATGTGTACTTTTCTCCAATTAAGTAACTGTAGTTTCCAAACACCTCTATAGTAATTTTCAGCAGGTCTTAGGCCTTTTTTTTGCGGTATGTTATGTGGGTAGGGAAATTGCGCGCGCGTGTCTGTGGAGGGTGTTGTCGTTGATGGGAGAGGATCTGCTTATTGAGAAAATGATTATGCATAGATCTATATATCCACTTGAATCACCAAAGTACTATTTAACTGAATGTTTGTTCCCTATAACTACTGGTTATGTAAATGATCATTTCACTAGGATTCAGTGTCATTCAGAATTTGAACTATAGCTTGGTTCATTGTTCAGATGGAAGGAATTCCACCCAAATCAAGAACTCTACGAATGAATCTTACCATGGCGAAGCTACTACGCATTTCTAGGCATAATCGAGCTGCTACTACATGTTACAAGGATTGCTTGAGGTCAGAGACATCCATGCTTTTGTTTTAAGTTTTCTAGTTTGAATTATTCCAGTTCAGCTTTTCACGTAGACCATTAAAATTGTATATTGTATTACCAGAGACTAGCTCTAGCCTAAGTTTCTTTCAATAGATTAACATACAAAATTTATTAAGGGGCAAATATTAGACGAGCACACGAGACTTAAAATAATATTTGAAGGAAGAAGAATTGGACTAATACATGGGACTTGCTCCTTTTTCCTTACCAAGGAGCCATAAGGATGGCTATTCAGCCCTAGGAAATTTAAGAGCCTCAGCTTCTTTCTTGTAAAAAAAGTAGAAAGGTTTGAAATTTGGAACAGGAGAAAAAACATAATACATGCTTGGAAAGAAAGTAATATTAAATGGATTATCTCTAAGCGATTTACAGCCTCTTAGAAATAAAAAGTCAGGGAAAATTATTTTTCCTATTAATTTGGTCTTCTGATTTGTATTCTAAATGATCATTTTATTTCTTTGTATTTGTCCAATATTTGACAAGTACAATCCTGTCATCTCCTTGTTCATTCTTTGGTGAACCCTAGAAGCTCTTTCATTGGTAAATCCTACCAGAGGAATGGAGGACATTCTTTTTTGCCGAAGTGTTCTTTCACCTCTTGCCAAAGATGTTGGTCAGCAAATAAGTTAATCCATGTTTCTCAGTCAGTGACATTATTTCAGCAGCACTCTTATCTCCTTTCCTTTTAGAACAAGTCCTCTGTTGATCTTTGATGCATCGGGAGTTTGGCAATGCCAGGTTCATAGTTGGTTGATTCTGATTCTAATTCTGACGTCTTCTAATCTATGGTTATTCTCCATGGCCACAACAATTATGATGGAAAAGTCTTGGATGATGGTGATTTCTCATTTATGTTATTTATGCTTCTTAGATATGTTTTCTTCAATAATCTTAAAGATAATAGTATATGGGTGCATGTCTTCATTGGTTTGTAATGTGCCTCGGAGATGAATGCAAGTCATTACAAGCTACAATAGAACAATGTTCTAAATTTTGGCCTAGACGGCCGCCTAGGCGCTAGGCGGCCTCCGGCCGCACAGGAAACCCCCTAGGCGGCCGGCCTAGGCGCTAGGCGGCCTATTCAGTTATGTTTGGTTTTTATACTAACCACCTAGGCGACCGGAAACCCCCTAAGCAAACAATTCTCTCTCTCTCTCTCTCTCTCTCTCCTCCCATTTGATTTAGGGTTAGTATAAAAAAAATTTGACAGAAAAAAGTGTGTTGCATAAGAATCGAACCAGTAACCTTTGGAGATCATAGACCTATGTTCTCACTGCTAGCCAAATTGTTAAAGATGATTTGAGTTTACAATAACATATACATAACATTATATATATATATATATATATATATATATATATATATAAAAAAGGAAAAATGAGCGATCGCGTGCTCCCGAACCCGACGGCTAGGGTTGCCGTGCTTCCCCCTTCCCCTCCCCCCCGACCCCCCGATCCGCTAGCGGGGAGGGGGCCGCGCCGGCTGGGCGGCGGGGGAGGAGGCGGCCGTGGCAGAGGCGGTGGCGGAGGCGGGACCCTCCCAGGCGGGGGGGGGGGGACAGGAGGCAGCAGCGGGCGCGGCGGCGGGCCTCTCCCAGGCGGGGGGGGGGTCGGGAGGTACTGGCGCGGCTCCCCCAGGCGGCGGCGGCGGCGGGCGCGGCGGCGGGACCCCCCCCAGGCGGGGGGGGGGGGGTCGGGAGGCAGCAGCGGGCGCGACGGCGGGACCCCCCCAGGCGGGGGGGGGACGGCTGGAATCGGGGGCAGCAGCCCCCGTCCGGGCGGCGGTGATTGGGTTCCCACACGTGGGGGGGAGACGGGTGGAGGAGGTGGCGGCCATTCCGGTGAAGCACCCATCTTCGAGTTCGGTTCCGGAGGAGATAATTCGGGAGATGCTGGCTGGCAGACTGTGACGAGACGGCGGACTGGTGGACGCAGAGGGGCTCAATCCCAAGTTTCGGGAAGGGCGAGGACGGGAAATCAAGGGCCTCGACCCTTGAACGGCGATCTAGATCACCGACGCCGTGGGGGAGGTATGGTGCGAACTGTCCCGGGTTGGAGGCCAAAGGCGACGGCGGCGGAGAAGGGGAAGGGTGTTGCAGTCGATACTGGTAGGCAGGACCCGGTTGCTGCGACTCCCCCAACCAGGACCCCACCTGTGGAGCAGAGGCCTCGGTCATGGAAGGAGGTCTGCACCCCAGTGGAGTCGAAAAGTTCGATGTCTATGGAATATGTTACCCCGATGACGGTTGGTGGAGGACACAGTGCTTACTTTCCCGCAGAGGAGATAGCAAAGGTCGCGGATTTCTGGAAGAACACCTTAGTGCTATATGTGTTAGGGAATAAGCCGTTCTTTGGCCAAATCAGGGGCTACGCGGAGAGAGTCTGGAGACCCAAGGGCAGCATGGAGTTCTTCTCCCGGGAGAATGGATTCTACTATGTCAAGTTTGGTCTGGCGGAAGATGTAACCAGGATTGTGCAGGGAGGGCCATGGTCGTTTGATGGGAGACTCATTATTCTGAAAGAATGGACACCGGAGTTGAGATGTGAGAAGGAAGTGTTGAATGCCATTCCTGTCTGGATCCGGTTCCCAGAATTCCCTGTTCAATATTGGAGCATCCCACTTCTCATGCGACTGGCCAGCCTCGTGGGGAAGCCGATCAAGGCTGACGAGGCCACTACGTTCCGATCCAGAATAATGTACGCCAGAGTCTTTGTGGAGATCAAGGCAGGCTCGGAACTTTCGAGCATACTTGAGTATCAGGTACCATCTGGAGAGGTTATGACGCAGGCTGTGGAGTATGATTGGGTCCCACCCATGTGTTCGCATTGCGAGTGCTTTGGGCACATTACCAGTGCGTGCAACTATAAGGGGACGGAGCACGCCAGGCCACAGGTGGGCCAGGCAGAGACATCTCGGCCGGTGACGGTTCAGACGGCGGCACATGAGAGGGAGGCGGCCCCTAGCCACTCGCCTGAGGAGACGGAGCCAGAGAGACACATGGAGGATGAAACAGTTATGGAGATTGATAGGAGACTGGAGACAGGTTTGACATCGAGACAGGAGAGCATGCAGGGTGCGCTGGTCCCGTTCAGGCCTACTGAGCCTCGGAGGACTATGATGACCAGGGGGATGAGTGCGGCGGAGAGTAGTCAGAGGGGGGCGGAGGCCTCTACAGCTCTTATGGTTTACACCAGCAGGAAGAGACACGCCCCTGCCACTCTGGAGGATATTCCTCAGATGAGGGAGATGGATGATCAGACCGAGCCGAATCCCGACTGGACACTTACTCTTAGCCGGATTCAGGCTCATCTTGCCCCTTCCTCTATGGTAGATGCAGTTCTTGAGCAGACGGATGAGACACTACCCTCGAGTGTCGATCCAGAGGAGTTACAGGGGGACCCATCATCTTTTATTTAGATGTCGGTCCTAGCATGGAACATTAGGGGGGGTGTTCCATTGGTCGATGGAGGGAGATCAGAGGGGTGCTGAGGAGAGAGGCATGTGATATTGCTATTCTGCTGGAGACGAAGATTCGAGGGGCCGCAATGCTCTCACGTCGGACTCCGGCAACCTGGGATCACATCCATAACTTAGATCTTTGTGATATGGCAAGAATCTGGGTTAGGTGGAACACAGGTAGTTGGGTGGGGGTTCAGATTCACAAGTCTGAGCAACTCATCGGTGTTACTTTTGAGAATAAAGGTGGATTCAGATTCATCCTGGGTGCTGTATATGGGCACAACGATCGGAGACTCCGGGCGGCTCTGTGGGGCGATATTGTGCTTTTGGGTCGCATGGCGGACAACATGCATCTTCCCCTACTCATCATGGGGGACTTCAATGCTATGTTGCTTCGTCAAGAGAAGGTTGGGGGCCGGCCAGTACCGGATCCGATTTTATATGACTTCCAGAGGTGCCTCCTGATGTCCGGTATGCGGGGGCTGGAGCGGACTGGACATATTTGGACCTGGCACAACAAGGCTACTCAGAATCGCATTGCTTGTCAGCTGGACCGGGCCTTGGGCAACAGCGAGTGGTTCAGGTGTTTCCCGAACTCGGTGGCGGAAGGTCTGGCTGCGGGTACTAGCGATCATTCTCCTATCCGGATGGGCCTCTATGAGCGACCCGCTCCTCGGTCGAGGCCGTTCCGGTACAACAACAGCTGGTACCTTTCACCAGGTTATGAGAAGGTTGTTCAGAGAGAGATGCAGCACTTTCGGGATGGCACGGCCCAATTCCGCATGGTTCACAAACTCAAACAACTCAAGAGGGCTATCAGGGGGTGGGTGAAGACGAGACCGCGGACTACCCTGGCTGAGAAGGAAGAAGAACTGCGGGTCACTCAGGTTGCCCTCCAATCTGACATTATGAATGGGGATCTGGCAGCTAAGGAGAAGACCCTGATTGAGGAGGTTAGCATCATGAGACTTCAGGAGGAGATCAGTGCGGCTCAGAGGGCTAAATGCACCTGGCTTAGAGATGGAGACCGTTGCTCCAAATTCTTTTATGATGTGATCCGCACCCGTCAGCATCGGAACAGCATCCCCAGGCTTCTGAATGCTGAGGGACGGCTTGTAGGAGACCCGGTGGAGATCTAGGAGGAGGCCGTCAGATTCTACACTGCCTTATACCAGCAGACGGACTACGCCAGCATGTTCCCGGCCCTGGTTACGAAGAGACTGGTGTCCCGACATGGGAACAGTCTTCTTTTGGCTCCGGTGAGGATGGAGGAGGTGGAGGATATTGTGAAGAAGGCTCATTCCGACAAATCTCCTGGGCCTGATGGTTTTTCCGCAGGGTTCTTTAAGCGACACTGGGGTGTGCTTAAGGTACATGTTCTGGCAGCAGTCCAGGAGTTCTTTGTTGAGGGCCGGCTGCTGAAGGAGATGAATCATACGTTCTTGACTCTGGTTCCTAAGAAGGAAGGAGCGACATCACTTGCAGACTTTAGACCCATAGCTTGCTGTAATTTCCTTTACAAGATTATCACTCATCTTATGTGCAGGCGTATGGAGGGGATTATGCAGGGTCTAGTGTCCCAGAACCAAGCAGCGTTCACCAAGGGTCGGTCGATAGCGGAGCACAGTTTGCTAGCTCACGAGATGGTGCGGGAGTTCAGCAAACCGGGGGGGATGAAGGCTTGTGTGAAGCTTGACCTACGGAAAGCATATGACACGGTCAATCGGGACTTCCTTTGCCACTTGATGCTTGCCATGGGGTTTGACGAGCGATGGGTTGCGAGGGTGAGGGAGTGCATCTGCTCCCCTACCTTCTCTGTCCTCATTCAGGGCACGCCGCATGGCTATTTTAGTAGCAACAGGGGGTTGAGGCAGGGCGACCCCCTCTCCCCGTACCTATTTACCTTGGTGATGGAGTACTTCACGAGTATGATGGATATAGCAGTGCATAGCGGGAGGATCGTTCCCCTTTTCCGGTTGGTGAGTCCTACTGTTTCTCATTTGATTTATGCTGATGATCTATTGGTGCTTCTCCAGCCTTCCATGAGGGGAATGAGAGCGCTCTCTGACATTATGGAGGAGTTCGGACGGTTATCTGGGCTCCAGTTAAACCAGGAGAAGAGCAGAGTCTACTTCAGCTCCCGATGCACTCTCCAGGTGGAGAGAGCCTTCGCCTTAGGTGTGGACAGAGGCGAGCTTCCAGTGAAATACCTGGGGGTCCCGCTTACGGTCAACTATGTCCGAGAGCAGGATTGTCATAGCTTGGTGGACTTTGCTCAGAAGAGAGTGGAGGGCTGGCAGGCGGCGGGGCTTTCATTTGGGGGTCGGATTGAGTTGGTGCGGTCGGTCATTGCGGGCATCACTATGTTCTGGCTCCAGTCTATCCAGATCCCCACAGCTACTATTCGGAAGGTGGAGGCTATTTGCGCTAACTTTATCTGGAGGGGAGGGATTCATGCGATATCATGGGATCAGTTATGTCGGCCTCGGGAGGAAGGTGGAGTTGGGTTGAGGCCTCTTCATGCGGTTCGGAAGGCAGCTTGTGTGAAGATGTCATGGAAATTCATCAAGGGGGGGTCGCTCTGGGCGGACTGGATGGCTAGCAGATACCTACGGAGGACAAACTTCTGGGCCTGCAGGATAGACAACAATTTCTCGGTCACATTTAAGGCCATCCTGAGATGTCGACCGGTGCTCCAGACAGCTATCTGCAGGCGCATGAAGGATGGGACGACTACCGACCTTTGGCTAGACCCTTGGTTGGGTTTCAGATCCCTCCTCGAGATATTGGGAGGACAGCTGGACAGGGAAGCAAGAAGGGGACTCACTTGTAGTCGGATCATTAGAGACGGAGTTTGGAGGCCAGAGGGATACCCTTTTACTGGTCAGCTGGCAGCTGAGATTCACCTTATTCCCATTGACGCTAGCCAGACGGAGGACTCTTGGAGCTGGGCCGGCCCAGGTACGGGGGGAGGTGCAGGTCTTTTCTGCTTTCGTAGCTGCTATGATCTGGTTCGGACCCACCATGACCAGGCTGAGGAGGTGGACTTCATTTGGGGTAAGGGAGTTGCACGGAAAATGCAACTTTGTGCTTATCGCCTCCTCCGGGGTAGATTGATGACGAGAGACAGACTCATCCGGTTTGGGATGCTGATCCCGGATGCCAAATGCGTGCTATGTACTGATGCTAATGAATCCATGGGGCATCTCTTCTTTGGCTGCCCGGTGTCCTGGCAAATTTGGACTGAGCAATGTGCACAGCTGAGAGGAGGAGTGGGGATGGACCGAGACATTCGGAGTATTCTCAGTTGGATACGAGATCACCGAGGTCGGGATCCGGGGTGGGCTAGACGAGCCAGAGTCCGTCTTGCTGCGTCTGTTTGGCACATCTGGAAGGAGCGAAACAGACGTATCTTTGAGGGCTTGACTACCCCCCCTATTGGAATTCTACACAATATAGAATTCGATGTATCTGTAATGGCCCCATAATAGTTTCTGGGGCATGGAAAGTTGTGATGTTGTACTTTAATACCTTTTCCGCTTTATGCGTGGAATAAATTCACCCTTATTCCAAAAAATATATATATATATATATATATATATATGAAAGTAACATATACATATAAAAAATTAAGTTCTTCGCCGAGGCGGCCCTTTGACGCACCGAACCCCTCTAGCGAAATTTATAACATTGCAACAGAACCTTGCTAAATTCCCTACTTTTCTAAATTTTTTTTTGATCTATTGGAGTCTGGATGGTTGTCAGGTGCGGACCCACCGTAGTTTTGCTTTTGCTTTAAGGTAATTTTGCTCCCTCTAAAGAATTTCTGGTCTGCCCCTGATGGTTACCTTGGGTTGCATATTGTTAAACTTTGTGACCAATTAAGGTTAGTCTCTTTTCTTGCCAACTGGCATTTGAGGATATCTGAAGCTTCTCGATAATCCATGGTTGTCTTGGTTAGGTCAGTCATCACCAACTCATGGACATCCCTTTGAAGCTTTCACGACTTTGAAATGTGTTCAGTAGCCTATCCCACTTTACTGAGGAATACATCCTAATGTTTAGGTACAATGTCCAACAGATAATATGTAAGATACTATGTAATATAGTAATTTTAAGAACAAACTTGATTATATTATGTTTGCATGTAAACACCTGATACTATCACATCAGCTTGGCAGTGCTTGAATTGTTTGCTTCTTAGGAAGCAAACAAGTATTTCTCCTTTACCCTGTTCATTAATTTCACTTATTTTACATTTGAGATGATGGATGTTGGTTATCCGTTGTCCAGACGCAGGACAAACTTCCAGACATTTAATCAACAAACTTCCAGACATTTAATCAATTGCTCAATGGAACCCACTGTTGATAACTAGTTTTAAACAAAGACTAGATTTGTGACGATGTTCAATTATATTCCATAATTGTTGCTACATTCATATCCGGAGACTAATTTGATACATGAATATAAATCCATTCACAATTAAAAATATATGAATACTTGATTGCTTTTGATAATTTTCGGCTAAAATTGCAGTTCTGTTCTAGATGGTGTACCCTTACTCAAGTTTCATTACCTTAAGAATAGGTTTACCTAAAGGAATCCACCTAAAGGAAAACTATGAAAGGGAAGCAGTCCATCTTCAAAGCTAAGAACACAATTCATTTTTCATTCATCTCCTCCCATCTTTCTTTTTTTTCATCATGACAAATGTTTACATTTATAAGGTGTAAAGACAATGTTTCCAGCAACAACACCCTAAAGAAGGTGATGTTGTATTACGAGAATCTAAAGAAATTTCGTAATATTTCTCGAAGGCAACAGAACCGTATAACTTCTAAAGAGAAGCGACGGTATTCTCGAAGGCAACAGAACCGTATAACTTCTAAAGAGAAGCGACGGTATTCTCGAAGGCAACGGAGGAAGAAGAAAGCCTGCTGGGGTGAAAGATCACCGGCGCTCAAAGCTATATCCGCCTTACGGACAAGCCTCCAGGAACCAGCAAGTTCGAAGAGAACTTTAAAACGCTGGCCAAAAATGTCGACGACTCCTCGGAATAGCAGCAGCACTTCTCTCTCTCTCTGGAAATTCTCTGATTATTTTCTGTAACCTTAGAGAGAGGAGATGCTTCTGATATTATAGGCACGAGATGGGCTTTTCAAATTCTGAACGCACGCCCTGGTTTAATGCCAGATCCGGATTTTCTGGATTTGAGCCATTTTCGGATCTGAGCCCACAAGACCCGCGGACGTTACATAATTTGAACGGCCCACTCGACCCGCTCGACCCGTACGACCCGTACGTCCCGTACGCTCAGTACGCCCCGTACGCCACGCAGGCCGCGCAGAGGCTCGCGCACGAGCGCAACTAAAGTGCACAATGCGCCTAGCGACGAGCTGTCGTGCTAAGTGCAAAGTGCCATCAAAAAGCCACATTAAGCCTCAAAAGCCCATTAGCCCAAGCCCAAGCCCAAGTCCGAGCCCGAGCCCGAGTCCGAGTCCGAGTCCGAGTCCGAGTCGCTAAGCCCCTTCGGGGCTTAGCTCCAATCTATTTTCATTTTGGCCAAAAGTTGGTTTCTTATTCTCACCTCTATGTAAAATCCCCCCACATGGCACCCTCCATTGGGCCTCAACCCATGTGCATCTCTCTATTCTTTCATAAGTAATATATAGAGATACATATTGGTGTGATTTTTCGATGTGGGACTATCTTTTAACAATAGAATATTGTGAACACACACAACACATAGAATAAAACACCAACAATCCCCCACATATCTCTATATATATGAGTTAAGCGTTCCACATAATAACTGTCCATTATGCATTAGGATAGATGTCGCTGACGACTTGAATCTTCCCGCATGGGTTGAACAACAGTATGATACAAGAATGGACTACGCCTTGAATTCTGTACCACAACTGTAATTTTTCCCACTCACATAATGTAGTTATCTGTGCTTCTGGCTGTACATTAAAGGCCTTGTGCCAGCCTGGATTTCAATGTATGTATTTTGGGCGTTTACAAATTTACCCTCAAGAAACGGCCTATTTTTCTGTCCATACATTATAGGTGAGTTCTTTATTAAAGAGACATGGCATGAAGCGTCCAACGCTTCCTTTGCGGTGCTACGCCGCTATGACATGGCCTTAAGCCGAGGACCTTACCCCGAATCACCGGGAACCTCATCGTAGTGTCATACTACCCGTAGCATGAGGTCTAGCCCCTTTGTAGTGCCAAACTACCCAGCATGAAGCCTTACGCTTCTGTGCGGTGTTACGCCGCTACGACATGGCTTGCAAGGCCGAGGCTTTATCCCTAGCCGGGTTTACCTCATTGTGGTGTCGTGCCACCCGTAACATGAGGAACACCTCCTCTTTGTAGTGCTGACTACATCCCTCTTTAATTTAATATACAGCATTAGGCCAACTGCCTATTTGCGGTGCTATGCCGCTGTGACTTGGCTAACATAGCCGAGGATTTACCTCTTTCGAGAACCTCATGGTGGAGTCACCGCCACACATAGCATGGAGTCACACTCCTTGTAGTGCTGTGCTACCATGCTTCCTGTAAAGCATAACAGACCTTCACTCAGTCTGAGAACTCATTAAGGCATTATGCCATCCTTCCCACAGGATCAATTTTCCGTAGAAAATTCATAGTAGACAACAGTGGTTCTGGGTCCGAAACCCTTCCATGTTCCGCAGAACAAGTACCCACTGTTAACTAATATTTTTCCAGTCAATAGTCCTCCCTTGAATCAAAAAATTAGATATCTGGTAGATTTCTCTTTGAACTAATAACATAAAATTTATTGATAGGATTATAATGACACAATATTAGAATGCCTTCAAACCCATCTTCCTTGCTGTGTCCTCGACCAGCTGTCGTTTGAGGCCTTTCGTGAACGGATCCGCCAGGTTCTCCTGACTTCGAACATCGATCACTGCAATGACGCCTCGTTTGATGAGATCGTTCACTGCTCTGTGCTTTAACCGCACAGTCCTCTTCTTCCCGTTAAAGAGTTCATTTGATGCTACTGCTGCTGTCGCCTGGTTGTCACAGTATATCGGGATTGCCGGTATCTGAGCTCCAACCACTGGAAGATCATACATGAGCTCCCGAAGCCACTCTGTTTCATCTGCAGCAGCATCCAATGCAAAGAATTCAGATTCCATGGAGGAGCGAGATAACATTGTCTGCTTCTTCGATTTCCACGATATAGCAGCTCCGCCCAAGGCGAATATGAATCCACCTGTAGAATACTCGCTCTCCACCTCTGAACACCAGCTAGCATCACTGAAGCCTTCCACTACTGACGGATCTCCGCTGTAGTATAGTGCAAATGTCTGAGTCTTTTTTAGATATCTCATAACACGCTTCACAGCGTTCCAGTGTTCAACGCCTGGGTTGCTAGTGAACCGACTCAGCATTCCCACCGCAAAATCTATGTCAGGCCTTGTGGCAGTAGTAGCGTACATCAAGCTTCCGATGACGCTGGCGTACTCTAATTGCTTGACGCTTTCTCTCGAATTTGGCTCCAGCTTCTGATCACTCCGGTACGGTGTATCAATTATAGGAAGATCTTGATACCCGTATCGAGTGAGCATTTTCTCAATGTAATGAGATTGTGACAGTGCTATTCCCGTGCCTGTCCGGATGATCTTGAGCCCCAAGATAACATCGGCATCCCCCAAGTCCTTCATACTGAACTTGGTCGAGAGAAATTTCTTTGTCTCTGTGACACAGCTTAAATCCGTACCTAGGATTAGCATGTCGTCAACGTATAGACAAACGATAACTCCTCTTCCGTCAGCAAACTTAGTATAGACACACTTGTCTGTTTCACTGACCTTGTAGCCATTTGACCTTATCACTTTGTCAAACTTCTCATGCCACATTTTGGGAGCTTGTTTCAAACCATACAGAGACTTCATCAACTTGCAGACTTTGTCTTCCAGACCTCTGACGACAAAACCTTCTGGTTGTTGCATGTAGATCTCTTCTGTCAGCTCGCCATTAAGGAATGCCGTTTTCACATCCATCTGATGTATCACTAGTTTGTGTATTGCTGCTAGAGCAATTAACAATCTGATGGTTGTCTTCCGAGCTACTGGAGCATAAGTATCAAAATAGTCGATCCCCTGTTTCTGAGCAAACCCTTTGGCCACTAGCCTGGCCTTGAATTTGTCGATGGTTCCATCTGCTTTCATCTTCTTCTTGAAGATCCATTTGCATCCGATGGGTCTTGCTCCTTCTGGCAGGTCAACTAACACCCATGTATTATTGGAGGTGATTGAGTCAATCTCATTATCTATCGCCTCCTTCCAGAATACAACATTTCTGGTCTTCATCGCTTCATCATAGGTAAGCGGATCTGCTTCCACATGATAAGTGACGAAGTCATCTCCGAAGTCTTTCGGCCTCTTTACTCGCTTAGTTGACGGCTCAGCGAGTTCTGGTTCAACTGGTGTCTCTTCGACAATAGCTTCTTCTTGGACTACTGGTTCTTTAAGGACTTCTGTCTGCTTTGCACTCTCATCATTCTCCGGAAGATCCGCGAGAACAATATTTTTGTGCCTTGCAAACTTGTCTTCAAAATATTCAGCATCGCGAGATTCAATGATATGATTTTATTCTATATCAAGGAATCTCCGAGCATCACTCTTCTCGGCATAACCCAAGAAGATAGCCTTAGTGGTCCTAGTCCCCAGCTTCTGAATCTTCAGATCTGGGAGCTTCACGTAAGCCAGACACCCCCACACTCGAATGACATTCAAGTTAGGTCTGACTTTGAACCAGAGTTCATAAGGTGTTATGTCCGAAGTTGCATACGGTACTCTATTGAGAATGAAAGTAGCCGTTAATGCAGCTTCTCCCCAGAAGCTCTTTGGAAGACCCGCAGTCAACAGCATAGAGTTCATCATCTCTGTCAACGTTCTGTTCTTCCTTTCTGCTACTCCGTTGGATTGAGGAGAGTACGGAGCCGTCGTCTCATTTATGATTCCATGTTCTTTACAGAATGATGAGAAATCATGAGACCGATACTCTCCGCCTCGATCACTCCTTAGCCTTTTGATTTGTTGTCCAGTTTGCCGTTCAGCCTCGGCCCTGAACTCCTTGAACTTCTCGAATGCTTCGTCTTTAGACTTGAGCAGGTAGACAAAAGCATACTTTGAGAAGTCATCGATGAAAGTAATAAAATATTTCATCCCGGCTTTTGTAGAGAATTGCTTGAAATCACAGATATCTGAGTGAACCAACTCCAGAAGATCTGTGCTTCGATGGACCCTGTGAAAGGGTTTCCTTGTGATCTTCGTCTGAGCACACACTTCACATTTCTCTACCTTATCCCCACACTTGGAGATAAGTCCTAGGCTAGACATCTTGTTAATTCTTTTACAATGAACATGTCCTAGCCTATTATGCCACAACTCAAAAGAATAGTTCAAAGTAGAAATAGCATTAATATCATTTTTCTGGGTTACAACAAGCTGAATTTTGTACATTCCTTCAGTCTGGAAAGCTTTTCCGAAGAATGTACCCTTCTTGGACATCACCATTTGGCCAGCATTGATGTCCATCCTCAAGCCTGCGTTACAAAGCAGGCTCCCAGAGATCAGGTTCTTAGCAATTGCAGGAACATGCTTCACTCCTTGAAGCGTCAGAGTGTTCCCCGATGTGAGTTTCAGCTCCACCGTACCGATCCCCAGTACTTCAGCTTGTGCCTGGTTTGCCATTATGACTTTCTCGGAAGTTGGCTCATAGGAGTCGAACCATTCCTTGTCTGAGCAGACATGACATGTCGCACCAGTGTCTATCCACCAGTCCGAGTCAACCCCCACATTTGCAACCTGCGCTATCATTGCAACCAGATTAGTAACCAAAGAAACCTTACTAGGCTCACCTTTTTCTGGTTCCTTGCAGTCACATTTGTAGTGGCCCTTCTTGCCACATTTGTAACAAGTCACATGGGACTTGGACTTCTGATTCTTGAATGAAGGACTCTTTACTTTCAGATTAGTGAAGTCCTTCTTCTTGTGAGGAGAAGCCGCCTGCTTCCCCTTGTACTCTCTGGTTTGGACCAGATTTGCTTTCGCTAGTTGTTTGGACAGAGAATCCATCTTCTGTTGAGAGCACATATCGTCCTCAACATGGATCTCTTGCAGGAGATCTTCCATACATATGTCCAGCTTCTTGCGGTGCATCCTTGCATAGAAGTTGCTCCAACCCGCAGGAAGTTTAGAGACGATTCCTCCAACGACAAACTTGTCGACAAGAGGCATCTTCTCGTCATCCAACTTTTGGCGCAGCTTCAGAAACTCCTTTACTTGGGGCAGCATAGCCTTCTCATCTTCGAAGGTCCACTTGTGGTATCTTTCAACCAAGAAGATCTTGGACCGATTCTCGTCATCTTCGTACAATTTTCCCAAGGAGTCCCAAATCTCTTTGGCAGAATTCTTCTTGGAATAGGACTCTGCCAGAGAGTCTTCCATGCTATTGAGAATCAACAGTTTACAGATACTGTTTTTTCTAATCCATTTTGCCTGCTTGGACTTAGCAGCTGCAATAACTTCTGCGGTTCCGGTTGTTGGAACGATCGGTTCTTCCTCATTCAGCACGTGATCAACTTCCACGAGTTGAATGTTTAAGGTTACTTTCCGTTTCCAGATTTGGAAATGTTCGTCGTCGAATTTCTCCAACTTGTTAAAGTCGGTATTGACGAGCGATGCACGTGAGTTATCCATCTTTTCGATATAGCTTTGAGATTGTTAGTCCCTTGGCGAACAATCGATGGAAAAACACGTTTTCAGAAACTACTGTAAAGACAATGTTTCCAGCAACAACACCCTAAAGAAGGTGATGTTGTATTACGAGAATCTAAAGAGATTTCGTAATATTTCTCGAAGGCAACAGAACCGTATAACTTCTAAAGAGAAGCGACGGTATTCTCGAAGGCAACAGAACCGTATAACTTCTAAAGAGAAGCGACGGTATTCTCGAAGGCAACGGAGGAAGAAGAAAGCCTGCTGGGGTGAAAGATCACCGGCGCTCAAAGCTATATCCGCCTTACGGACAAGCCTCCAGGAACCAGCAAGTTCGAAGAGAACTTTAGAACGCTGGCCAAAAATGTCGACGACTCCTCGGAATAGCAGCAGCACTTCTCTCTCTCTGGAAATTCTCTGATTATTTTCTGTAACCTTAGAGAGAGGAGATGCTTCTGATATTATAGGCACGAGATGGGCTTTTCAAATTCTGAACGCACGTCCTGGTTTAATGCCAGATCCGAATTTTCTGGATCTGAGCCATTTTCGGATCTGAGCCCACAAGACCCGCGGACGTTACATAATTTGAACGGCCCACTCGACCCGTACGACCCGTATGTCCCGTACGCTCAGTACGCTCAGTACGCTTAGTACGCCCCGTACGCCACGCAGGCCGCGCAGAGGCTCGCGCACGAGCGCAACTAAAGCGCACAATGCGCCTAGTGACGAGCTGTCGTGCTAAGTGCAAAGTGCCATCAAAAAGCCACATTAAGCCTCAAAAGCCCATTAGCCCAAGCCCAAGTCCAAGCCCAAGCCCGAGCCCGAGCCCGAGCCCGAGTCCGAGTTCGAGTCGCTAAGCCCCTTCGGGGCTTAGCTCCAATCTATTTTCATTTTGGCCAAAAGTTGGTTTCTTATTCTCACCTCTATGTAAAATCCCCCCACATGGCACCCTCCATTGGGCCTCAACCCATGTGCATCTCTCTATTCTTTCATAAGTAATATATAGAGATACATATTGGTGTGATTTTCCGATGTGGGACTATCTTTTAACAATAAAATGTTGTGAACACACAACACATAGAATAAAACACCAACATAAGGAAGCAAATGCATACATGCATATGAGTTACATTATTTTTCACCTTCTTAGAGTAATGCATAAAAATTATTAAATTTTGACTCCTATACTAAAGACAAGACTTCATGATGCCTAATTGTAACTTCCAAAAGGAAGATGAAGCAATCCAAATGGTGGTGATCCGGGAGCTTCTTGGTATTGTGTTCATACAATGCTTTATCCATGTCATTCTCCCTTGGTTGGATAGAACTCCTCGAGTTTAAGAGATCAACATGAAAATGTTGTAGTTTTTTTTTTCTTTCAATATTCTCCATTGCGCTACTGTATATTTTCCAACCTTGTTAATGATATCCATCTATTTTGCCCCCTGAGTTGGAGTGTCATTCTTTGATGATCCATGCTATATCCGATTGAGACTTATCACGATCAAACATGTCAACATAAGCTCCAAATTACAAAGCTCCAAATTCCACAAGAGACCCAATAGAAGAGTAATGCACAACGATATCCAGCCATTGATATTTGTTGTCTAACAAAATTTCATTGATGATAATAGTAAAGAATGAATACTCACTTGAAGTTTGTATCCTCATGAAATTTCTTTGGATCTTCACATAAAATGAGATATTGATGTGAACGATTTGAAATCTCATGGTAAACTCTTATATGTGATTTGGATAGTCATCATATAGCGGTGGAAGTTCCGAATTAACCAATGGTATTCTCAACACTATCAACATTAAAAATAGAGCTAGTTGATTATTATTATTTTAAATCATCATGCATACAAACCTCATATTGATGGAGACGTATATTCAACTTGCCTTCCACAATTCATCATGATATGAAGCTTCATGCTTAGAGACATGTCAAACATCATCACATGTCAAAGTTTTCATGCGCTCCAAATTCTCTTGTAGTAGTTGTACTTGTCTTCTTAAGTCGTCCATTTTTACGTCTCTTAAGTTGTGCACTCCCAAACCGCAAGATAGTAGACTTTAGCTGTTTGTTTATGATGATTAATCATGATACTAAAGCTCTGATACCATAACGTTGAAGGACTAGAAGGAAAAACTTTGCAACCAAGGATAATAATAGATTTACCTATAGGAACCCGCCTACAGGAAAACTATGAAAGGGAAGAAGTCCATCTTCAAAAGTTAAGAACACAATTTATTTTCCATTCATCTCATTCCATCTTTTTTTTGTCATGACAAATGGTTCCATTTATAAGGAAGCAAATGCATATATGCATAAGTTACATACTTTTTCACCTTCTTAGTAATGCATACAATTTATCTAATTTTAACTACTATAGTAAAGACAAGACTTCATGATGCCTAATTGTAACCTCCAAAAGGAAGATGGAGCAATCCAAATGGGGGTAATTAGGAAGCTTCTTGGTATTGTCTTCATGCAATGCTTTATTTGAAACATTTTCGTATAAGAACAAGATGATGTCCTTCCAAAAAGGAAAATATGAGCTACCATGTTGGACCCCATTTTGCAACTGCCAAGATGATTCACATGGGTTAGAAGTCTAGTTTTGCGAATGAAATCTGCTGAGTTCATACATATCGCTTTTATGTTTTGATTTTTGTAGTTTGAGGTTTATGTTTATGCCTTGTTACGGTCAATACTTTTATGACTAATCCTATCTATTGTTGTTTATTGTTTGTACTTTTCAGTATGAATGTTTGTAAAATGCTTCAAGCATCTAAAACAAATTTGTTAGAATAATTCTATTTTAAGAATTGCACTTGTGCTCCACCAATTAAGGCAGTTTGACTCTACAAAGCATGAAGACTCCAATGTAGGTGCCATATCATGTCACAACATAAGGTAAATAAAATGGTTAGATGCTAAAATAGAAGTGTGGAGAGAAACTTTGGAATCTATTTTAATAATTATGACAAAAATATAGTGTTTATAATATGTAACTTTAACCAAAAGGCAAAAGAGGAACGAGGGATGGGCACATATAGATTGATAAAAGATACCTACGATGGATAGTTTTCGGTATTTAGGATCAATTATTCATCGTGATTGAAAGATCGAGAAGTATGTTATGCATTAATTTAAACAAGATGGTTGAAATAGATGAATGCTTCTGAAGTACTTTCTATGCTTGTGAAGTACATTCTGATCCAAAGATACCTTTGAAATTGAAGAAAAATAAGATGGTCATAAGACCAACCTTGCTCATGGATCAGATTGCTGACGATTAAGAAACATGTCCATAAATTTAATGAAGGAGAAACGAGAATGCTAAGATGAATGAGTGGTAATACATTGAACGATAGAATAAGAAATGAGCTTATTCGTGGAAAATTAGAGGTTACGCCGATTGAGGACAAGATTAGAGAAAATCGCCTTATGTGGTTTGGACATATGCAGTGTAGACGAATAGATGAGGAGTGATAAGATTGTAGTTAAAGGAGCCACTAGGACGATAGGTAGGTCTAAATAAACAGATTGAAGTTTTATAAATAAGGATATGCATTTTGTTAGTGTTATAGAGAACATGACCCTTATCAAAGCTGAATGGAAGAACAAGACTCAAATAGCCAACCCCAAAAATTTGGGATAAAGGCTTTGTTGTTGTTTATCATATCATATCCACATATGATACTACATGGACACCCAAATACTCTAGGATAGGCCAAAACCAGTGCCGTATCCATATTCCCGTATTCCCATGTTTATTGTGTCATCTCATACTTTTTTTCTCTCTGTAACATAGGTTGGATTTGATGACCCAACTGTTAGAATATATTGTTGGTTGGTAGGGTGATGCATGCTCCTGAATCATAGTATATGGCTGATTTATCCTGAATAACATGTTACTCTAAGGTTTCTATCTTCAGATGTGCCCACTAGCATGAACAGCGTTCACACTCAAAAGTCAGAATTTTTTATTTTTATTTAACTGTGTTAAAATATGTTATCGAAGCTAGATTTAAGATGGTGCCACTATGTGTATTATGTACAACCTGTAATTTCCCCTACTAGCACTGTTTTAAACTATGACTCTTAACTTTTAGGATTGTGCTAACTTACATGCATAAGATGTATAATTCTGGAGATATGGAACTACTTTAGGTTCAACCCATTTTTCCCTGATAAATCTAAGGTTCAGTTAATTCCGGTTTTTGACAATTGACTCAACATTTGTTGGCAGGCATTGTCCTTATGTTTTGGAGGCAATTGCAGCTTTGGCAGAATTAGGAACTTCATCCAAGGAAATTCTATCACTTCTTCCTCAGGTAAATATCTCATGGTGCTGCTAGTATGAGCCCTGAAGTTAGATTTCTGGAGACTTTACTTTTCTAGAATGATAATATATTCTATTAATACTTGATGGCATATCACCATCACGTGCTAGGTGCATTTGTTTGATTTTATTGTTTGTGTAAGTGGGGAATGCATAACCATTACATCATTGAAATGATTAAATTTGGCAATTTGGAAGCATGCAAGTTTCCATTGTGGTGCATGTTCCATTAGTTAATAAATAGTTTTGTCATAAGCGAGGCGCCGAGGTGCGTGACTCGTTTCCATATCGGCATTGGATCTGCTCTGTGTATATTCTCGGTTGTTTCAACAATTTCGCTGGTGTGGATCAGAGTATTGGAATGTTGAGCACTGGTACTTCATATAATTTTTAAATTAGTCTAAAAGAACTTCTTTAAACATAAGAAATGAAATGACGTAACTTCATGAGTTATTTATGCTCTTATATGTTGGTTTTTTCGTTAATAATTGCATGATGAAATTATAACATGATAATATCATGATTCAAGATACCATATGATGGTCTAAAAAGTCATTTCAGATGATGAAATGAAACCAAATCAAGTATATAATGCTTGACCAACCTTTGGCAAAATGAGATTTCGTCGATTTCTAGGCTTGTTCCAGCCATTTCCACCCTACTGTTGACCAATATAAGGCATATTTCAGCGAATTTCAGTTTATCACATGTTCTAACCGTTTTTAAGTTTGTTTTCGCCAATTTAGGCCAAAAATCGTCATGTATCGACCTGTTTTTGCAGTTCTCATCAATTTCAACATGTTTCTACAAGCTTAGGCCAAATTATGGTTTGTATCAGACTACTATCAGTCATGTATGAATCGTATTCACAAGTTTGACCAATTTCAGTCAATTTTCACCAATTGCGACCATTTGTTTTGTTTGTATTGGTTTAGTTGCAACTTTTAACCTATTTTAATTCAGGCCAAGTTTTGGTCTCCGTTGGCACATATTGGCATGTGTTGGCCATATATATATCTGTTTTTTTCTTGTTGCAAATTTGGACATTATTTCAGAAACCTTTCACAAAATTTGCCAAATTTTCTCTCTATATCGTAGTATCGTATTGGACATAAATTAGTTTGTATTGGCTATAAATCGGTAGATAACTGAAAATTTTAGTCTATTGCTGGTATCGTATGTGTATCGGTATCATCCGATGCAGGCAGATATTTACATATTTGGCCGATATCAATAAATATTTGCAGTTTCGGTCAGATCAGCTCAAATCCGATCTGGTACAGCAGATACATATAGGTATTATTACTATTATTATTATTTTGAACCTTAGTCGTAACTCATCCTATTTTCATACAGTGTTTTAGTGTCTGCTATCTTCTTTCTAGTAGTCTAACCCTACTCTTTACAACCTTCATATTCTCATCTACTTTATTCGATTTTTATGATTTGTATATTATTCCATGTAGACTTATGCTCTCTCCTGTATGGGAATACCTCTAGTCATTCTATAATTACGAAGCAGGATTATGCTAACTTGTTAGAACATTTATGCTGATAGGAAGTGATGGCGAGGAAAAGTTCATAACACTGACTGAGAATATCTGGGACATTGCTTACTGGTTGTTATTACGGCCTTGCTCCTTTTCATGGTCTTCAAGAACTGCAATGCACCCAGCTTTAGATGATTTGACCGCAAGACGTCCTTTTTAAGTATTTGTCTTCAAGAACTGCAATGCACCCAGCTTATTTCATTTTCTACTGCATGAAATGTTTAACTTCAAAGCATAATTTTTTTTTTTTATCTCCTTGACATGATCATGTGGAATTAGTTATTATTTGTAGTAACTAGTAACATATTACAATTTTCGAAGAACTCATAATTATATTTGTGTAAGTATTCTTCTGTTGGAAGGATTTCGTTGACTAACTTTCTGCCATAGACTTGTAACTTATATTATTATTCTTTGCTTCTTAGACACCTAATAGAGGAAGGCCACCTTTTGATCATTTGGATACTCCCCGATGGTTGCAAGTAAGTACAACCTACATTTTGCTATGAATTTAATGTCATGCTCTCTCTTGTTTCTAAAGAACTTTCTGCTTGTTGCTTCTAGTGCAGCTAAAAGATTGTCGGCATAATTTATCATGAATAGCAGTTAGTATACATGCCTCAGTTAAGGAATAACATTTATGTTCTCCATAAGCACAAGTAATCATTTAGTGAAGTATGGATTTTGATGTCTAAAGATTAAAGTATAGGATGGTGATAAACTTGGGATGGCCTTTCTTTTGGCTCATAACTTCCACCTATTGTTCATTATGAAAGTGGTGCCTACATGGTTGCTTTCTTTTCCTTCACAATTGACGAACTTTCCAAACTGGCACTTTTGCCAATATATTGTTGTTGATCACATGCCTAGAATCGTGAGAGTAGGATAATAGCAAACTATGACGACAACAAAGCCTTTATATCATTTAATGGGCCAACTACATAATTCCTTATCTTCCATTCAGCTCTATGTGCCATTTCCTCTTCCAAATTAGATAAAAAAAGCTATATTCTTTCACCATCAATCTAATTTCTCTTGCATCTACCCTAGCTCTAGCACTTCTCTCTAGTAATAGCCTATCCCTCCTAATCGGGGTGTACATATTGGTTTCAGTTGCATGTCTAAACCATGTTAAACAGTTTTCTCTTATCCACAGTCAATAGCATCTCCAACTTTCTAACAATGCATCATTTTTTATTCCACCTTTTAATGTAATACCACTCACCTACCCCAAGATTCTCATTTCAATGATGCTAATTTGACATGTTTTTTTAACCGCCCACATTCGGACTCGTAAAACATGTCTTGTCTTATTGCTTTCTTGTACAGTTTTCCTTCATTTTCAAGGGTATCCTACATGGAGCTGTACATTATTAACCGAAAATACGGTTAACCGACATCGGTTTGGTCGGTTCCCATGCAAGGATTAGTCAGTTCGGTTATAACTTTTAAAAATTTTATTAGTCACATCGGTTATTATTTCCAACTTGATAACCGACAATTAGTCGACGGACCTGAATACCTAATAGAAATTACTTTAATTAGTTTATATTTGTTAGTTATACAAGTATATGTACTATATTAAAAAAAGATCAGTCTGGGGAGCCCCTTACATAGTTAGACTTGGGCCAATTTCTTGAATAACTTAAAATCTTGTAAAGTGGGCATTTTGGCCTAAAAACCTTCATAATTTATATTTTTTTGTGTGAAAATGACATGCTAAATTGATTTGCTCATTAAAAGGTTCAAAGTATCGGTATCGGACCATTCCTATGAGTATGTGGATTGGCGGTATCGGAGGTTTCGGATTGGAGTATCAGATTTTTTGGTATCGGAAAACAAATAATTATTAATAAACATTTTAGAAAATATATTTTATACATTTAGGCATAATTTTAATATTTTCAGCGTTGTTTCTTAGTAGTTTTGAAATTAAATGAAGTAGTAGTCACCCTTACCGATTGATTTACATACGATAGGTAATTTTTCTTCTTTTACATGTTTTTATAGCCTTTCTATGCTTTTACACCCTTGTTGATTGGTCATTTCGTTGAATTTTCTTTGCCAAATTGATTGGAAAAGAGATCTCCAATGTCGGTATCGGGTATCGGTCTGTATCAGATCGGGACATGTCAAACCGTATCGGATAGGTATCGGCCGATACTGCGAACTATGGGTCATAGTAAAATATAGTTATTCCGTCCGCAAGATTTTAGTCCATCGGTTTAAACCAAATTAACCGACCGACCCATGAGCCTAGTCGGTTAACCAAACACATTGGTTTTAGGGGATTAAATTGTATAACCAACTAAGTTGGTTCGGTTGTCAAAATTGCACATCCAGTCGGTACACCGACCAAGTGCACCCCTAATGCTATGAATATGAACCGAAAATTCCAAAAGGGCTTCTCTACTTCAACCATCCTCCACCTCACCTTAATTCTATGAATAACATCTTTTTCAATTTCTCAATATGATGGTGAATGGTTGATCATGAATATTGGAAACAATCACACATAGACTCCTTCATTTCTCCCAGATGTTATACAAAAGCTACATCTCATATACTATGTTTGTCTCCTGCTATTTAAAGCCGTTAGATGCTCTAAAGCTTCCCTCTATGTTTCTATTTTGGACTTTCACTTATTTAAGTGTCTATAGACCAACACGATGTCACTAATAAGTAAGGTACACCATGGAACATCATCTTGAATGTGCCTAGTTTACTACTGATAACTAAAGCAAAGAGGTAATGACTTGTTGATGATCCTTGATGTAGGATATGGTAATGAAAGTGGAGATATATCTCCTCCAGCTGTTCTTACGCTAGTCTCTGCACTGTCATATATATTCTTACAAATCTCAATATCACGCTAGTCTCAGCTGTGTCATACATATTCTTAACAATCTCAATATAACCATTGTTCTATTAATCAGGTTAATTGATTAACCGGCAGAGTAATCAGCCGCTTAATCTGATTAATTGGGTGGCCAATCAATTGAAAATTCCTCGTGCCTGTGTAATTGCCATTAATCGGCCGAGTAATCCGATTAACAGGTAATCATCTGACGTAGACCGAGCACACAATGAAAACCACTTAATCACATTGAATAAAACTACTAGAAGCTTGTCTCTCTTCCAAAACCCACTACATAATCTCTCTAGGGATCCTATTATAGCACCAAGTCTCATTTTGGTCACTAGCTAGCTTCCACAAGATTCCTTCCCTTTCACAGTAACTATAAAAAAATAGTTTCTCTTTTTAATCTTTGCTTAATAAACTCTTTCTAAAGTTTTATTGTATGACTCATGAGCTTGATTCCAGGTAACTATACCTTTGTCTATCTCCTTATTTATAGGTACCAAATACTATTCATCCATACGTGAAATATAATAGTAGCAAAATACATCATGAATCTTTCGTCATCTTAACATTTCAAAAAAGAAAGATGGAGAGTAGGTTGCTGCTACATGCAATTCAAAGTCGTCATGTCATATCTCAACTTTGTTTCTAGAGCTTGTATGTAATTGAGATGCTCCTAAGAAAAAAAAATCGAATACCGTAAAGAAGTTAAGGACCACCGATTAGCTTTTTTCTCATAAGGAACAAATATGTGCAACTGAAACTCTCTCATATACATTGTAGTCACTTTTTCTAAATGAAATAAGTCCATTATGTTAAAGTCGACATCTCAACATGGTATCAGGACATTGTGAATTTAGTGTAGCTTTTTTGCCATCCTGAAATCCTATCGACCACCATCAAACCCAAGCCTTCATAGTTTTCTTCTCCTCAAAACTCTAGTTGTCGCCCCCTTCCTTCACCCTAACTCAAGATCCGAACCCACAACCTACTCACAATCCTATTCCTAACAAAAACTAACCCTAGCCACTCGTTGCCTTTTCCAGGACTCCATTGTTCTCCTTGGCGTCGCACTACATTAGCCTAGACATCGGCCCGAACTTAACCCGTCCTACCTTCAGTCTCGACCGCTAGTGCAATTGTAACCTAGATTTGTCTTTCCTCCTAGCTCAACCTAGATGTGACACCGTCTCAAGCCTTAGATCCGTCTCTACCCCCAACCTCTAGGACCTCGACCTCGATCTCCTCCACACCCTTTGCTTGTCGCCTCATGGAATACGTTACCTTAGTTTTCTTTCTCGCCCTTTGCTACATGTCTAGATCTGAACCCCCTTCCCTATATATATAGTACCCGATCCATAACTTACTAAGCTATAAACTTTATACACGACCCGTAACCTACTTAAACCATAGCCATTTCATCTGAATGATGTACCCATTTCATCCAAACGACTAGCGACATTCCTTACCATCCAAGTCCAAAATTCCTTCCTTATAGCACGAACATCGTTTGATGACTATTAATCTCAGTGGCATCAACTATCTTGGTTGTGCCCACTCTATCATGCCTTATCCTACCATCTTACAGACGATCTATCATTCGACGTTTCTATTTGCTCCAATGTGATGCTAAGGTCTTCCGCTAGCCTTATCTCCTTTGGTGATTCATTCTCTCGTATAGTTACTTCTCATTATACTGTCAAAGTAATTTAGGTGCAAATCTAGTCTCTCTTTTCCTTTATAGATGCTCTTTCTTTGACATCTGCGCTTCCATCTCACGGATCAACACATCTCCTATCTTCTTCCGGTTGCGGTAGAGACCAAGCACCTAGCTCTCATCCTTGAGGTGGTGGTGCATTGGCCGTCGCACTTAATCTTGAGACTCTGTAGTTCTGTGACAACCTCCTCTCCTTTTACTACACTCTGCCAGTCTACTATCGTATATATAGTGGTCTCAACTAATTCATCCTATACTTTCTCATCTGACCTTATAGTTGTGTAGATTGAGGCAATTCAGCATCCCTATGGATTTGGCTTTACTATGTTCGCTACTCCTATATCCATGGTGTCTAAGATAGCATGTATCTCTTTCTTCTTGGATACTTGACTTTGGTGTCACTGATCATGTTACTCCAAGATCTATCACTTCTTCTAATACTTCTTTTCCTCCATATATTTTGGTGGATGATAGGGAAACTATAATGGTTATTTGCTCTAGCACTGTATCAATTACATCTAATCTCCAAAGTCTCTCAGATGGTGCATGTTTTAATCTTTCGATGAGTTGCCTTACTCGAGATCACAACTGATCCTTCACATTTCGGGATCTTCACACTCAGCGTCATAGTTATTGAAGGCGCAAAGGGTGTAAAAGACCGAAGTGTGAGGCAAAGGCGTGAACCTCATGAAGACCACACATATATTCATTTTTTTAAAATAATGCATATATATATATATATATATATATATATATATATATATATATATATATATATAAGACGTGCCATCATGTATTTTCTTTTCTTCTCATCTATTGAGCAGGGGAGCTTCTTTGAGTTTAGGGTTTTTCATCTTCTTCTTTTGATATTAGGAGACTTTTCAGTTTCTGAGAGATATTAAGTGTCAGATTAATCTTGTTGCATGGACATGTATACAACATGGTAAGGACGGACAACACGTGCACTGCACCTATTTTGGTGTCCTCGTGTATCTTAGAGTGTCCAATACGCATCTGTGGAGTGTCCGAGATAAGTCCGGCACAACATGGCCACATTTTTTGAGTGTTTGTGCTTGTACGAAAGTGGTCCCTACTCACAAGAAAAGATATTGGTTTGTCAAAGAATAGGTAAAAGGGAACATAAATCAACATATGGCCTCAACTGGGCATGAGCCTCACTATGAGGCTAACTGAGGGAGCGCCTCACCAAGGGCACCTTGCCTCGCCATTTCTGAGGCGCAGCAGAGGCTGGAGCCTTGTGTGCCTCAGGTGCACCTCGGGCATGCCTTTGGTAACTGTGCTCAGTGTGTGCTTTATGAGGGCCCTACAGTTAATGGGTTATATCTACTTTATTTCTCGTCTATATGTTTTCAAGGAATATAGATTACAGTGAGTAGTGTGGATCATCCAAGGATGCCCCCTTGTGTGATTGTAAGCTGCTACCTTAACTGAGTTACATTAGGTCATATACTGTGTTCTCAATTCTGTCAATACGATATGGATGTGTTTATTTCATTCTTTGGTAGTTTTGTATATCTAAGATGTATATCTTCATTATGTACCTGATGAATATCTTACCTAATAAAATGTCCTTACAGCGATACGTGGAGGCTCAATGTTGCATTGCAACGAATGATTACAAAGGTACATTATATAACAAAGTTCATTATGTAAAAACTATGATTTTACATGATAATGACTCTAAGGTAATGCTGTAGTCTCCCTCATGCAGCTTGGTTTGGACATTTTAATTTCTCTACAAGTTGATCAATCCCATCCTAATTGTGGTCAATGATTCCACAGCTAATACCATTCTGAGTAAGGGAATTAAGCCTAATAGGCCACCAAAATGTTTACTTCATGTGGTTCAGTTGTATTTCTAATGTCAATTGAATGAGGCCCATTAAGATGGGACAGTCCTGGATGATTAGATTTATGTATTAGATGTGTATAGATGAGCATACATCTACCTTTACTTCAGTTCCCTATAAACAATGCAGCAACGCTGTTCTTCTGAAACTGTTAATATTTACATGAGACATTATGTACAATTATGCGTGCATTACCAGTTATCATTGCGAACTTAGGTTCATAGAGACACACTCATATAAACACCTTTGGGACCATTTGTGAGGCCATGTGTACAATAAATAGATGGTGGAAATGGCAGCTGCTTCAGTCCTGATAAAGTCATGCCAAATTCATAATACATGACTACTTTAGTATCCTTTTGCCATTCCTTTCATTTTGAGATTGTTAGATTTAATTTCTAATTCTGACCTATATAAAGTCTGCTGTATGTACTGTTATGTAGCCATCGGTTATATACTGAATTAAAAAACTTTCTGTGTTGCTTGCTATTCTTTAACACTTTAAAATTTTGTAGGTGGTCTTGAACATTTTTGTGATCTCTTACAACGTTTTCCGAATAACATTCACATCTTATTGGAGATTGCAAAGGTTAGAGATGACTATCTGATTTGTTAGTGAACCTCAGTTACTATTCACTATCAATTTATTTTCAGTTTTTTTTACTTCATTTGACTTGTGCTCTTATATGGAGAACTTTTCCATTATACATCCCTCTGACATATTTATCTAGTGATGGAGCTACAAATGTTTGTAACATTTATCATTAGAAAATTTTGTGCATGATTATTTTTATTCTTATATTTCTTTGCTCTTTTTTAAAATGTTTTTTTATAATATATCCAAAGTTTTCTTAAATATAACATATATAGTTCTTCTAAGTTCAAAATAGTGTGCTATGTTTTCTCAATAGAGATAAAAGTATAATCCCTTTTTATTCGAAGGAACCTTATTTTTGGTATAACCTTAGATATTGACCTGCAAAGCACAAGATACTATGTCATTTTTTTGAATATGACGCTATAGCATTGGGCAGACACAAAGCTTTCCTAAACTTTGATAATACCTAATACTAATATGTGCATGATAGAACAAGGGTAGTGTTCCTATTGTGTGCATATGCTATGATTTGATGATGAGTGCCAAGAAATATTTATTTTGGTCTGATATATTATGTGATGTGGATCTTGATGAATCTGTGAATCATCCACTTGAAAGATCCATTATGTCATTGGGAAAAGATTTTACCATTTTGGTTATTCTATAGAACTGCGAAACTCCTATTCTCATGAACATACAAACCTGCATGCTTGTCCATGAATTTACACCTGCACGTTAGGGAGTTACATATGGTTTGATAAAGAACAATAGTAATCAGATGTCTTAAGTTTGGGATATGTCATATTGCTCTTTCCATAAAATCAAGACTACCGAAGTTAAGGAAGCTTTCAAGAAAATAAAAGTAGTAAAGTCTTAGGTGGTGATGATATTTCTATTGAGGTTTGAAAATATTAGGAGAAAATGTTTGGTATGATTAACTAATTTGTTCAACCAAATCCTAAGGCTAGGAAAATGGCATTATTGGGGAAATAATATTATAATACCTATATATAAAAATGATGATATACAAAGTTGTACTATCATACAATCAAGCTTGAGTCATAAAATGAAACTTTGGAAAAAGGTAATCGAGCAAAGACTAAAAAATGAAACAAGATTTTCAGAGAATCGATTTGATTTATGCTGAGGATATCTACTATGGAAACCATATTTACGAAGAAGATAATTAAAAAATTGAGAGGGGGGATCTACATATGGTTTTTATTGACTTAGAAAAGGGCTTATGGTAGTGTATGGATATTTCGGCGGAATTTGGAAGAAAAATCAAGTCCAAAGGTTATATTGAGATTATTATATATATGTATCCTAAAGTTACAAGTATTGTGCGGACCATTGGAGGAGATGCCCTACTATTTTCCATCATTGTTGGTTTACATCAAGGATCAACATTAAGTCTTTACATATCCATTTTAGTTATGGATGAAATTACTAGACATAAATATTCACGAGGAAGTTCCATGATGTATGCTATTTTTTGATGATATTGTACAGTTGATGAGTATATAGAATGATTAGACTCTAAAGTAGAATTCTAGGACGAAAACAATGATGAAATATAACTTTAAGTAAAGGTCAAAACAAAAAGGTGGGTGTGCATTGATGGACAAGAGATAAAAGTAGGGACAGTTGTTAGTACTTAGGATCAATCGTGCATAGATTGAGAACGATGTTCATAGAATTAAAACATGATGATTGAAATGCTAGACTACTTATGGAGTGTTTTGTGGTCACAAGATACCGTTGTGATTGAATGGAAAATTTTATAAGACAACTATAAGACTAGTCATGCTTTATGGTTTAGGGTGTTGGGCAATTGGAAAACATACGAAAATTAACGCAGCTAAAAAAGTGAAAATGCTGGAATGGATGAGTGGCATTACATTGAAAGATATGATTATAAATAAATGTATTCATGGGAAGTTGGAGGTGATGTTAACTGAGGATAAGATGAGAAAATCTTCTCAGGTGGTTTTGGAATGTGGAATGTTGACCAATAGATGCGATATTGGTTAAAGGACTGCTAGATCTGGGGCATTGACCAAACAAAGTAGGAATGAGGCTGTAACAAAAGAGAGTTTTTGATAATGTTACAATTGATATGGCCCTTAAAAGAGTTGAATGGAAGAAAAGGTTCAAGTAGCCGACCCCAAAAAATCGGGGTTAAGACTTTGTTGTTGTTGCTGCCAATAATAGCAAAATTATGATGATAATTGAGATCAAAAGCTAAAAAGTTCCTCCATGGGGTAAGGTTTGTTATCATTTCTCTAAGGAACCTTACCAGGATTTAATAATGACATCTAAGTGAGAGAGAGGTCCCTTGAATTACATTACACCTGAAGTACTGATGTTTCTGGTCGAGCTATTTTAAGTTTTTAATCTTTTTAAGTTCCTTGGATTACATTACACTTGAAGTACTGACCTCATATTAAAAAAATTAACAATTTTTTTTTAAGTCTCATTTTTTCTCCTCTGTATTGGACACTATAGCAGTGTTTTTATCAAATGTTTCTTCATTTTATTACAACGAACTTTGTTCCATAGTATTTGCTTCGTTGATGGAAAGATAACAGGACATGATATTCTGAATTTTGTCATTAATTAATTAATTAATTAATGTGGATACAACCAGTTTATGTCTAAATTCATATTTTGCAACTAAAGGACATGGATTTCTGAAATTGTAACTAAAATTCATTTCAATCTATATGATGACAAACATTTGATATACAGAATTGTAAGTAAAATGTGTTATTATGAGCAGTTTCAATTCTCAAAATAACATTAGAAGCAAGCAAAGGCAAGATTTAATTTAAGAACAATCTTTAACGCCCGCTCACAAAGTCGAAGGATAAGTCTTCTGCTATTTTCCTCTTCCGTTATTAATTTGTACTAAATGGTTTATAACCTCGACACATACTAATATTCACCTGGTTATATATTTTACATGAAGGTTGAAGCTATTATTGGAAGAAATGAAGATGCGATTATGAATTTTGAGAAGGTATACTGAAAGTAATTAGATTGTCATAAAGTTCATTCTAGCTATGAGTGTTGAATGCGACTTTTGGGGTCCCACAGGTTCGCGCAATTGATCCATATGTTATGACATATATGGATGAGTATGCAATGCTGTTAAAAGCGAAGTCTGACCACTCCAAGCTAAACAAATTGGTGCATGATTTGTTGCATATCGACCCTGGAAGGGCAGAAACTTATGTTGCTTTATCAGTATTATGGGAAAGGAAAGATGAACGGAGAGCTCTAGCTTATGCTGAGAAGGTTTGCCTCATTAAGCTATAACTTGTCTATCTCATCAGATGTTTCACTAATCACTGTACTTATGTCCCATTAGAGCATCAGAATTGATGAAAGACACATATCAGGACATATAGTGAAGGCAAGTGCATGATCTATTTACTTATATTGCTTTTGCAGATTCAGATCTTGTATTACTCTTTGTATTTCTTGACTGGTGTGTGCTTATCAGGGTAATCTCTTTTTGTCGTTCAACCGACCAGATGGGGCTGCAATAGCCTTTAGGGCAGCTCAGGAGTTAAGGCCTGATCTGAGGTCCTACCAAGGTGTTCATGTTGCTGTTGTTGTGATTGTTTTCCTATAACTTGCTTTTCATCATCTAGTTATTGTTGCAGGCTTAGTTCGTTCTTATCTGGCACTTTCTAAAATCAAGGAGGCCTTGCAAGCTGCTCGTGAGGCAATGAAGGTCATGCCTCAATCAGCAAAAGCTCTCAAATTAGTTGGTGATGTACATGCCAGTAATTCTGGTGGGAGGGAGAAGGTAACTTTGTAACCTAGCTGCAAATTTTATGGGGTAAACCAATATGAGATGTACATACTTATCTGCAACAGCAGTAAAATAGTTGATCTAATCCTTATCCTCTCAAATCAATTTCTCATCATCTAGACTCCATAAAAGCTATGTACAACTTTTACCAACAGTTGATCTAATCCATGTGTCCTTGTTGTATATTAAGTAACTCTTTTGTTTTCATTTTATTCTTTTGAGACTATTTTTAGGTTAAAGTTATATTATACATACGAGTTAATTGTCCAAATGGTGCATGAGGAATGTCATGGTCACCATTTTGGTGATCGAACTTTTTTTTTTTGGCTAATTTGGTAACTAAGCTTTACATTTTGGTTTAAAGAGTGCCTGAACTAGGTTTCGTTGGTATGTTGGATGAAAATCGTTAAAAATGGACGTGATGGTCACCCTTATTTTTAGGATTATTTTCGTCATGACTAGCCGATACGTCGGCTATAATTGATTGTAGATCCGTCATTTTGTACTCGACAAAAGTTGTTTGTTTATGTAGAATTTCTTTGAATACCAATATTCTTAGTCGGAAAACAAAAACATGACAATAACTAGGAAAAATAAGGCATGTGACCATAACATGATTTTCATCTAAAAATATCAACTGAATCTAGTTATGGCACTCTTTAAACCAAAATGCAAACTTAAGTACCAAATTCACCAAAATGCAACCACTACATTTTCAGGCACCATTTGGGTAATTAACTCTATACATCTTATTACTTCAGCAATTTTAGATCTAGTTTGCAATATTTTATTGACATTTCATTTTCAAATACTTTGGACCTCAAATTGAGAAGAACAACATGATGCTTCCTCATAAAGAATATTCCTGACCTATTAGGAACTAAAAAGCTTTTACCCATTTGGTTATATAAGCAATTCTTGCTGTTTCCGTTCTTCCGCCCAAATGACCTTTTTTTTCGTATTCTCTATATTTTAATTGTGAACCGCATCTATTTCAGTGTCAAATTGCAGTAGATCTCTGTTCCTTCAGCTGATCAAATTTCATTGATCCATTATGTAGGCAAGGAAGTTTTATGAATCTGCGCTTCGTCTAGAACCTGGTTTCCTTGGAGCTGCTTTAGCCTTGGCTGAGCTACATGTTGTTGAGGGACGGAATAAGGATGCTGTCTCTCTACTTGAGAGGTATCTCAAGGACTGGGCAGATGATTCTCTCCACATTAAGTTGGCACAAGTTTTTGCAGCAACTAATATGCTCTCTGAGGCTTTATCACACTATCAAGCTGCTTTAAGGTAAGTGATTCATTGGTGGTTAGACATGAAGCTAGAACATGTAATGAGTCGGATGCCCATAGTGCATAATCCCTTGTGACTACCTTTTCCACTTTCTTCCTGCAGTCAAATCTGAGCTCACGTGTGGTTCGCGTAATTATGGCCTTGGGAAATGAAAGTGATCCCTTTTTTGTGTTCAGATGACAAAGGAAATGAACATGAAAGGAAATTGATTCCCAAGGGAAAGGAAAAATGGTTCCCCTACTCATCCCATGGATTAACTTTCCCACCACATTCACTTTCCGTTCCATTTTTCCGAACCTTTTCAAATACCGGGAAGGTAAATTAATGGGAATTGTAATTTTCCTAGGTGTTTGTGTCACGACCCGCACTCGGATATACGGATACGAATACGTGGGCCACGTCCAGCCTACGCCGCAGTATCGGCGGTAGAACGCTGTCTAGTACCCAATAATTATACACTACATCTAGAAGGTCCATGAACTACAAATGTACTCAATCACAACCCAACATCTAAAGAAGATAAGACAGGAAAGATAACTAAGGCACAAGAACAACTAGAAACTACTAGAAGGAATCATAAGACAGGAAAATAAAGAAGAAAAAACAAGACAAACTAAGGATAACTACCAGGCAACTCACATAGAAGAATAGTGAGATTCACCTCAGCTAGCAACATTCCTGAAGTCCAATAATGGAATAACAACTCCTAAAATATTGTCAACGTATCCAGTCAGGATGGGAACGAGTACATAAACTAACAACTGTTTCATAGTATTGACAAATGCTGTAAGAGACAATCATAATGGAATACAAGATGATATATCAAGACTGTAAGTAAAACATGATATATAAACTAGAAATTATGTCAAGGTGAATCAGGCAGGGAAAGTAAGCTGAACTGTAATATGTAACTGATGTAATAAATGTAAAATGTGCCTCGAATATTATAGCATAATGTGATCGGTAAGAGTCAAGATCAGGCTTCCAGCCGACCGGCTACAAGTACGTGGACTCGGCCCGGCCGGGATGGAAAGCTACGGAGCAAGTAGTAGCACAGGTCAGACTATACCCATCGTGAGGTGAGGGTATAGCTATGATACAAGTAGTAACTCAAGGTGGGCATTGATCACACTATCTATAAAATTTCCCATTTCCCGAATAGTATACAGATCCGGACATAGCACGTCATGGCACGAGATTCCCTAAGAAGGTAGCTACTCCTCAGGAATCGGTGTCAATACAAGTACAAGAACAAGATCGAGCAAGTACCAGTATCCCAAGAAAATCCAAGAATGACATCTCATGACAGGAATCCGGTATATACTAGTCCGTGTACCATCGTGACGAGAATCAAGTAAAACACTATAACTGAATCGGATATAGAAAATATCAAGACAAGGAACTACTGTCAGAGAATGTACTCGCCTGCGGTCATGAGCTGTCAAATGGGGTCGTTGCTCAGAGTGATGCCACGGACCTAAAGATAAGATATATAAGCTAATTAGCGTTCAACAGTGTTAGGCTTTATTCTATAGTATAAGCTACGTAATCTAGGTCAGACTCAGTCAACTAAGTCAAACTAGGTCACACTGAGTTACACTAGGTCAAACTAGGTCACATGAAGTCAAACCAAGTCAAACTAGGTCAATGGTTGACTTACAGTTGACTTTTAGTCAACTGGTCAACTCTGGTCAACTCTAGGTCAAACTAGGCTAATGTTGACTAACAGTTGACTTTGGGTCAACTGGTCAACTTCGGTTAAGTTCTAGTCAATTTTAGGCTACGGTTGACTTCCGGTTGACTTTGGTCAAAATAGTCAACTGTGGTCAACCAAGGTCAAAACTAGTCTAACCTAGGTCAAATGTTGACTCTACTTCGACGTTCAGTCAAAGTAGTCAACCATGGTCAAACAGGGTCAAAGCTAATCTTTATAATCATCCACATAGACAATTGGTCAATTTCGGTGATATGAAATCACTGGAATCGACGGATCTCAAATATAACAAAAGGAGAAAGATTATAACAATAGGGTGAAAACCTACATATGTTGTCGGATGGTGAAACGACCATCACCAACGTGTCCAGAATGGTCAAATTAGCTAGGATAGCCTATCCATAAGTCCAATTTGGACACAGGGGCAAAAAGGTAAGTTCTGATCAAAATGGCGCCCGTGTCGGACCCACTTTGTACCAAAAAACGTGCCGGAATAAAAGTGCATTAAACCTAACAAATTATATGTCTACGAATCCAGAATGACGATACGAACTCAACGGTATATCCGAAATTGGATTCCGATGACCGATCTCAGATTGGTCCGTTGACCCGGATATTGGAATTCGATTTGTACGGAAAAACGTGTCGGAGCTAATGTCCTCAAAACTCAGCAAATTATATGTCAACGAGTCCAGAATGACGATACGAACCCAACGGTATATCCAGAATTGGATTCCGATGAGCCGATCTCAAAATGATCCGTTGACCCGGATATTGGTATCCGACTTGCACCGAAATGGGTGTCGGAACCAATGTTCACTAAAACGTAGCAAATTATATGTCAACGAGTCCAGAATGACGATACGAACTCAACGTATATCCGGAATTAGATTCCGATGAGCCGGCGTCAAAAAGTTCCGTTGACCCGGACTGTGGGACCCGCTTTGCACCGAAATGCGTGTCAGGGTTCACGTCCTTCAAATCTAACAAACTTTATATGAAAACGTGCCAGAACGACGCCACGAGTCTAATGGTGGTGTCAGAAATTGAATCCGGAGTCCCGGATTCAAAAATGGAATTTTACAAATTAGAAATTACGAATTAGGACGGCCAACTTTGACGTCGAATTCAACCAATCAAACGTGTTCACAATGAAACGAAACTGAAATGGCAGGAAGAGGGTTATACCAGCTACGCACAGGAACTGGTGGCACGCCAGACGGAGCTGCGATGGAGGAGAAACGAACCGACGAAGTTGGCTTCACAAAACTGTCCAAAAATAACACAATTTAAAGTGTTAACTTGGTGGCCGGTTTTGATGTATCAAACGACGAAATTAACGGACGAAACTTGATAGTAGTGAAGGGGTATATACCGAGATTGTGACGGAGCAAAGAGTTCGCCGATCCAACGGTCGGATCTCTCGAAAAACGCGCACGAACATGCTGTCCCGAAACACAATTCCGAGTTCGATCCCGCGTGCGTCACGCCGAGATTTCGTGCAAAACGCACGAATAGCCCATGTCTTGCATCGGGGAAGGTGGTGCTGGCCCGGCGGTGGTCGCCTAGGGGTGTGCCCGGCCGAAGGGGTGGCCGTGCGCGACGGCGGCGGCGTCGTCGTGCGGCTGCGGTGGCAGCTGCTGCTGTCGCCTATTCTGCTGTTGCAGCTGCTGTGCTGCCACTGCTGCAAACGCGGCTGCCCGGCGGTGGTGGCCGCGGCGGCGGAGGCCCGGCGATGGTGTGGGGGTGGTGGTGTTTATGGTTATGGTGATGGTGGTGGAGTGTTGTGAAGATGATGGTGATGAAGATGAAGAATAGGAGGAGGAGATGGAGAATGTGAGGGTGGTGGTCGGCCATGGGTGGAGTAGGGGTTCGGCTAGGTTGGAGGGGGTGGTGTGTGTTGAGAGAGGGAGAGTGAGTTGTGTGTGTGGGTGTGTATAATATAGAAAGAGAGAGAGAGAGAGTGAGAATAGAGAGAGAGAGATATAGTTATTTGAAAGAAGGAGAGAGAGAGGTCGGTTGAGAGAGAGAGAGGGGGTGTGCTGTGATGGGGAGGGGTGTGTGTTTGTGTGTAGGAGTGAAGAGAGAGAGGGAGAGAGATTTATATATATATATATATATATATATATATATATATATATGTGTGTGTGTGTGTGTGTGTATATATACAAAGAGAGAGAAATATATATTTTGAGTAGGGAAGAGAGAAAATTATGTGGGGTGTATGGATAGACATGATAGGGCCTACACCAATTGGATTGGGTGTTGGGTCGAGTTTGGACAAGCTTGGGGCCAAGATTTAATTAAAATCACAAATTTAAATCAATTAAAATCATAGATGAAATGGGAGCACAAGGGAAATCAATTTGGTGGGACGCAAGTGGCACGTGCATAGTAGACTCAAAACAGGCCAGAGCCATGTATTTGGTCGACTGGATTGGACCGATGTCGGGTCCGGAAATTAAGTTGGAAGTTAAGTCACGAATTTCGACAGACGATAAATTGGTATAAATTGACCCGAAAGTTGCGCGAAGCAAATGGAGCACAAGGGAGCAAGTTCGAGTGGGACACGATATATCAGCATGAAGATAATCTCGTCTACTACAAACTTCAAGAAGAAAGTTTATAGAGACTGGCATCCCTGATGCTCTAGAAATCCAAGTCACGGTAAATAGTATTTAATGATCAAAATTAATTAAATAAAATGAATATCGAGAATAAATCATTTAGAAAATTCGAAAATAAATCCCGGAAATTCAGGGGGCTTACAGTTTGCTTGGCAATTGTAGGGGTAGCGGTTATGAAGTGTTTTTAGAATACCGGTTATGAGCGGTTATGAGGGGCCCCTACGATGGTTTTTAAGTAGCGGCTTTTAAATTAGTCCAATCCATGCTTGGTAATTCACTAAGAGCGGTTCTGAAAGTTTTTTTTCATGAATAAAATAAATGAGAAAGGTTGTTAGTAGTTATAATTATATATTTTTTGTGAGAATATAAATGGAATAAAATAATAAAATCTCTCAAACCCCACCGATATGGTGTGTTTATAAAGCCACCCAAAATTACATTACACCTGTTTTCGGGGGGTTTTGAGCCGGCCAAAATCAGTGCCTCAAAAAAAAATAACAAGCAGGGGTTTTCATAAACTGTCAGTTCAAAAACACCCAAGAACCGGTGTAAACACCGTTACCAAGCAGACCCTAAGGAAAGGAAATAGCAAAGAATTGATTTCCTTTCATTTCCTTTCCGCCTAGAAATGTTATGCTTCGTTGATGCTTTATTTCATCACTTTTGACTGCTTTTTCAAGATTTTGGTTCGTGCTCATATTTACTGGTTTTGTTATCTGCTCGGCTACTTCCAGGATTAATCCACAAAATGAAGCTGCAAAAAAGGGTTTAGAGCGTCTAGAGAAACAAATGAAGGTCTGTTCCTCATCCCAACTCGCTAACGAACAAATTTATGTCACGTTACTTGTGTTTCCTTTTATTCACCCTATAAAAGTGATCATGCAAATAAATTTAAATCAGTGACATCGAGTACGGGTTTGTGCCTGTGCAGGGAGTAGATCCAGATGCACCTGAAGATGATGAAGAAAATGAAATTGAGGATGGTGAAGGAGACCAGGAAGAAGCTGAGCTGCTGTAGCCTCAAAGAAGGCCAAGTCATGTTACTTCTGATCGCTGCATTAGCACTGTGGTTTCACTCATATGAGAGCTCAGATGTTCCTTCACATCGTAAGATCAAGAGGGAAGCGTCAGGTTTAATTTGTGCATATCAAGTGTTCTCTGCTTCCATGCAGTTGTGGATACAATACTTCCAAAAAACATATATATAATGATAAGATCAATACTTGGCATAGATCAAACTGAATTTTTCGTGCTTCAAGAAAACTTGGGCAATTATTATTGCTCTGCCAATTGTCGTATATAACGTTATATTAGCAACAATATTATTTACCATTTTTGTACTGTCATGAACTGGCTTCAAGTGTTTGTTTGTTAAAAAAAAAGATAAATCAAATTTTAAGATGAGGTGGCTTCTAGTGTTAGTTTTTCTTGAATAAGTATTCGCAAGTAGGGGGTGAGCATTCCATTTATTTGGTTTCAACCAACCGAAATAGTCAAAACAGTTGTAAATTTAAATATACAAACTGAAATTAGAGGGGTTTGGTTCGGTGAAGTAGAAAAATCCAAAAATTGATATTTTGCGTATGCATTGCGGTAAAATAGAGTGAAGTAAAAAAAAAAAAAGATTTGTCTGGGTGCTTTGAAGAAGTGGAGGTTATAATTGGAAAATCCTAATTGGCTGTTGAAGTGAGTGGAAAAGTATATCTTTTTGTCGTTGAAATGACATGAATAGTAAAAAAAAAAATGGTTAAGGTAGAGAGAGTTGTCCTCCAACCAAACGTACAAAGCGGAAATGATAATCTTCTACTTTCGTGCTACACTTCCGAGAAAAATACTCTGATGTCAAAACTCCTATTTCAAGATATCAAATTACAGTAAATCTTGTCTGTAAATTCTCCAACCAAACACGTGAAGTGGTCAAAAACCTAAATTTTGGTCACTTCCGTGCTCCAAATAGCGAACCAAACAACCCCTCTATTTGATTTGTTCAATTTAGCTATTTTTTTATTGTTTAATGAATTGGGCCCAAAGTTGAAATTGTGATTAAAATATATTAAAAATATATTTTTTATTCAACTTCTTGTATTTTAAAGTTGGATCAGTTGTTAAATTATCAAAGTTGGGCTTCAAAAAATATTTATAAATTATTGTTTAGAAAATACATACAAAAACATACATATTTTTAATTATAGAATACGTAAGTGTTTACATAATTTCATAAGGCTTATTCTGTTTTGGAACGAAACCTAAAACCAAAGTGTCCTACCCTGAAATTCCTATTCAAATTCTCCATTAGCCAAATAAAACACTTTTGAGAAAAAAAATTCACCTAAAATTTGTAACAAACAAATAAATAACCCAAGTCTAAATAGGAAATAAAATTCGAATGTAATTTATTGCAATAAATTATAAAAATCTATTCCTAATAAATATATTTTTCTAACTAATTATATAGGAAGGAAAGACAAATTGTTATCAATCAAATCCCTATCACCATTTATTTATAATCCTAAAAAACCCTATTAATTAATATCCATAAAATTTCTGCAATAATAAATTGGCATATCAAACACCCCCCCCCCCCCCCCCCCCCCCCCCCTCCCACCCCAGACACAATTCCCTACTTATGCAAATCCAAATGTTGGAGAATAGGACAAAGGGGCACTCAACCCTAGGTAGTACCCCAACCTGATCGCGAAGTTGATAACTTAAATTGACATTTTCTATAGCAGATTTTCGTTCGAATTTGCGCGTGTATATCTTCGCCATCACACCTCGATTCTCATTCCATCACTTCCTTTGGAGAGCATGTATAATCAATTTTAAGCTATTAAATTTCATTATCTGAATCTGTCATTTGATCGTTCAATTTTGAAGCCAAAGTTGATCATTTGGAATTACAAAATTTGTAAATTTCTTTGAAATCGAAATATCATTTTAAAATTTGGACGTCAAATTCTTGACGTTGTTTTAGGCTAAATTCATATATAAATATGATATTCGGTCTCAAATACCGTTTGTGTTTGTAACGACAATTTTTCGGCTTGGTCAATTCCTGGACTCCTTTATATGGATCTTGGGTATTTGGCATCACCCGGATTCATTGGTGATGTCCCCATATGTGTTTGAGCTCATTCAAACTAGTTAGTATTTTGACATATTTTGTGTCGACACGTTCGTGTCCGACACGTTCGATTTCAGCTATTCATCAGTCGACAGTCAAGTAATCTACACCATTTTTACAATTACTTTATAATTGCTATAGTTCATGTTCTATTGACTAGTACTATACATGATCATGACACTATACATCACATGAGTGGGTTGTACTTCTTGTTTTGAATTTGTGACATACCGTGATACTCGACCACTAATCTTGTACTTCTTGTTTCGAGATTTATATATGTTTGAGAGAGAGTTTGCGAGAGAATATTCGAGTAGGCATGTGGTCAATTCAGAACTATTCTATAGACTTATTGTGACTAATAACAGTCATACATACCCTATTCGTACGACCTACCAGATTTATTCATAGCCGTCCACATTCCGAAAGTGATATTATATACACTTAGATTAGTCATAGCTCTAGTTATCATTATTGATTCTGTGTGGTTAATTAGTACCCTATTCCCTACCATGCTAGCTAGTTTATCACTTACTCTATCGTAATTGCCTTTTCATGATTCTTACTTATACATGCTCTATTCCCTACACCCGTCATTTATAGTCATGTTATTAAAACCCTTATACTGTTTTGCATAGTTTATGTGCATTTGTACTTGCTCAAATGTTGATTGGATACATTGACATTTAGACGATGATGAATTCTACCCTACTTACTATGGTCCTCGGGAGGACATATTAGACGAAGTGGGTGTTGATGCAGATTTGGATAAGGATGAGATCCATGGAGAGGTGTAGTAGTAGCCTCTGGTAGTTAGTATTTTCCTTTAACTACATTTGACCGGGTTTGTTCCCGAGGCACTTCTTTGGCATGTACTTGTTATTTGTATTTGGGACGATCTTAGACTTGATAGATTATCAGGGATATGATGCATGTCACTGCCGTTTTCCGTTATACGTATTTTCAGTATACGTGTACGAATTTTCGACCCGTATCTTAACTTGTCTAGCATAGCTTGGCATGGTTTGGCTTGGTTTATTTTGGTTTGGTTTGGGTGAGTGGTTCATCATGATAAACCCCCCTTTATAAACCAACCCCCTTTTTCTCTCTCCTCCTTTACTTTCATTAACTTATTCTTCCTCCATTAATTCTCTCCACCCACCAAAGGCAAGTGTAATCTTGCTTCATGATGGATCTTAGATTTTGTTGTTCCATTGTCTTCCCCTCTTGATTCTAATCCTCCTTTGAACTTGAGTTCTTGGTTTAGATGAAGGGATTCTTGTAGATCTAAGTTTGTAGCTTTCTCGGTTTTCTTGGATTTTGATCTACCAAACTTGATTATTTTCATGTTTTGATTATTCTATGTTGTAGAGAATTTGATTTTACCCAAAATGGATCTTTGAAAACCCAGATTTTGATTTATTTTGAGTGATTTATGGACTTTGGAAGTTCATGGGTTCCATGGTTCTTCTTCTTAGGTTGGAGAAGAAGAACAGTGTGTGGGCGCATGGCATTTTATGCGCCCACAGTGACTTCAGTCTTGGGCGCATAGCCCTTTATATGCACCCAAGCTCCCTGCCTTCCTCAGTGTGGCGCATGGCTTTATATGCGCCCATGGCTTTTACTTGCTTATGCACATAACTTCAGATGTGTGTTAAGTCATAGTGTCCCTTTGTTGTGGGCGCATAGCCCTTATTATGCACCCATATAGCCAATATAGATGGCTGCTGACTTAGCTTTCCATTGCTCCCTGCCTCACTCATGTGGGTGCATAGACCATAGGTGCATGCATGTGGGCGCATGCACTCTCTTGTGCATTCCTTCTGTCACGACCCGCTACCCAAATTGTTGGGCCAGGCCGAGTCATGCCCAGCCTACGTTGAGATAAAACGTAGTAAGCTGTTCTAAAGACAACAGGATAAGACTAAATGTGCTAACAGTTCTATAAGTGAAGAAGAATCATAAATGTTCCAAACACAAAAGTCGTCGTATATAGTAAGATGTCCAAATACAAGTAAACTGAAATGTAAAACTGGATACATGTCCAGTTACAAAATGATATAGTCTAATACATGTCTACTCTCAAAAGTCTAAGTAAACAAGGACATCTAGGCGAGGTTCCCTGCAGGAACATCCTCGTAAAGCAGAGCCGGGTCCTCGGCAGTAACTCCATAGTATGAGTCGCAGAGTAACTCCTCCTCAGTAAGGACACCTACAACGTTATCCTGTCAGGACGGGAGCAAGTACTAAATCTAGCAAACTAGCATATGAAACATGGAAATGAACATGAGAATGAACATGTGAGAAATAACTGGAAAGCATGGCATCACATAGTCTATCATGGCAAGGACACATATGTCATAGAGACAGATGTATATGTAATGTTTAAAACTGTAGCAGGCACGTGATCGGTCAATAGATGTACAATGCGCTGTGGCACATAATTAAATGTACATACGTACAAGTCAACAAGCATAGGTGTACATCCGTACAGAAATGTGGGATAATAGCCTACGGCAAGGTATGCATATAAAATGCGACCAAGCTCGCTACTATAGGGGGGTCATGATCACGTACACTACTATCAGTTTCCCCATAACCCATATATATAACATGTGAGAGATACATAAAGACAGTTCTAAGCATGGTAGTGACTGGAAGTACAACATGTAGAGTTTCTAACTTGCTACCCCAAGGATCAGCATGTAACATGGTGGGGTTTACAGTTCATTTATGTGACAATATGTAAAGTTCGTAGAAAGTACTTGCCTCTAGCAAAGCAAAACAAAACAAGCTGCGATAACGATGCTATGGATGTCCAGTAACTCGTCACTGTAGAAATAAATGCAATAACTTAGCTTTTACACTAAGCTAAACTACTAGAACACTAAACTGGTGTGACACGACTTGTGACTGGGCACCTAGCCAAAATGATGACTTGGACTAGGAGACCAATGTGGGGGTGACACACTATGTTAACTAACATTCCAGGGTCTTTACATTAGTGAGGGATGGGGTTTAATACGGCTAAAACTCAAAAATAGCACAAAAGCTGCAAGTCGTAATTAATCAATGAATAAATCAAAAGACTATTGTATTCTAACAATTTTTAAAGTAGACAAAAAGCCTAGTTTTTCTTAAAGTAAAGTACTAAGGTGATCCTTGTTAATCATAGAAATTTATTATAATTTTTCTGGAATTTATTAACCAGTACAAATATTTTATAAAAATCAGTTTTCCTAAGTATACAGAAAGTGAGTTTTGGTTTCATATGCCAAACTAGTGGCAAAACAGTAATTTAAATACTACAAAAATTATACTAAATTAGCTAACTTAACAAAGTATCTAAAAACTATTTTTCCATAATTTTAGCAATACTTTAAGTATTTTTTAGAAAATCAAAAACAGCATTGTACATAATAATTAATTATCTGCGTATTTTGTCCATGTACATAATTTGAACCAAAGTTCAAATACAGGACCCAAGGCCATGAATCAAGTCCAATATGACTTGTACAGGTCTTGAATGTGTGAAAACACATTTGAACCCAAATACCCATGCTAGGCTTGGACATCAAATGGTTGCAGTAATTTAAATATACAGAAAATACTAAGTGGTAAAAATGCAAAATAAATATTAATATTTTAATAAGGTAAAGTTTTACATATCAACTATAAAAGTATGAACATTATTTTATATAATTATTTTACACTAAGCTAAGTAAAATATACATAGGAAATAATATATATATATATAAATATAGGGATATTTATATATATATAGGAAAATGTTTAACTAGATTATTGTATATATATATATATATACAAATATATGTATATACATACATATAAGAAAATACTTAACCATTTAATATATATATATATATATACAAAATTAATGTATACATATACATATAATAGTATATATATATGATAATATATATACACAAAGAAATATATATATACATAATATATATGTATACATAATATATATATACATATAAATAATGAAGTATACATATATATATATATATATATATATATATATATATATATATATATATATATATATATATAAAAAACAGCAACTATATATACCTAAATATAGTATGTATAATAATACATATACATATATACACAAATATATGTATACATATATTTATATACATAATTATATATAAAAACAAAAGAAAAAGAAAAAGAAAAGGAAAAGAAAAGAAAAATACACAACAGCAAAGGGGGGGGGGGGGGATTCGAACTCGGCTCAGCGGGGGGGGGGGGGGGGGGGGGAGACTTAAGCGGGTCGGGCTGGCCAGGGGGTCAGCCCGTTAGTTTTGTTAGAGATAGGATTAGGGTTAGTTTTATTTCTGATTATGTGACATAATATAAAAAAATAAATAAATGCGAGCCTGTGTCCGGACAGTTTGGGACACAGGAAACTACGTGTCCGTGCTATGCACGACACGTACGAGCTCGGGCTTGCGTGTCCGAGCACAGCATGAGGTTCGTCGTGTCCTGGCGAGTCTCGTGCGTGAAAACGAGACACGCACGACACGATTCGAGTCCGCTACTTACGTGTCCGGCGAAGAAGAAGGGTTTCGAGAGGGCGAACGGCGGCTGGGGGCGTTGGCGTCGTGGCGCTCGGGTGGCGATCGACTCGCCTCGTCGAGACGAACTTAGTGGTGGCGGTGGTTGGGGGTGTTGGCCGCTGTGGGGGTGGCGGAGGAGATCGTCGGAGCTAGGGTTGCGGCTAGGGTTTCGGGGAGGAAAGGTGGTCGTGGAGGGTGGCGGAGAGGATTTAGGGTTAGGGTTCAGTAGGGGGAAAAGAGGGGAGTTTTATAGAGGGGTTAGGGCGGTCGGGCTGGCCGGAAAAGGCGGGGGCAGGGCGGTGGAGACGTCGGGCAGTCGTCGGTCGGGGGGAGTCAACGGGAGTGGTTGGGGAGAGAGAGAGAGTTTAGCAGTTAGGTCCCCGATTTTTAGAAATTTACATTTAGGTCCTAAACAGGGTAAAATGCAAATGATAATTTGCACTCCGCACTAATAACAAATTGTTAATTGCAAACTAATATATAAACAATTCTAAAAATTACAAAACACTATTCAAACAATTCAGAAAATTACATAATGCTATTAAAATATTTAAATAAATTATAAAATGATATTTTTGTATTTTAAAACTCATTTAAAATCATTTAAAAATTATAGAAAAATTTCTAAAAATTCCTAAAAATTATTTAAGGCTATAATTGACATTAAAAATTAATTAACACTAATTAAAATGGATTTGAAAAATCAGGGGCTTACAAGTCTTCCCTCCTTGAAAAATTTCGTCCTCGAAATTCACAAGGATTGAAGACCCGACAATGTTCTAACATGGCAAGCAATGCAACAAAAGACTAAGGCTACGATCAAAACTAACCTCCTGAAACCTGTTCCGGCTCCGGCTCAAGGACTAGGCTATAAGTCTATAAGCAGAAATCCTGCTGCCTCGACCTGAAGGTCATCCGGCATCCTAACTCCCAGAAGCTTCCTCTCTACAGAATCTAGCCAGTCATCAGCTACTACTATGCCCTCAGTCCCTGAGAACTCCTTGGGATTCAGACCCATGAAGTCCTTAACCGTCCCCGCTCTCTGCCGTGGCTCTACATGTGGTGGGACCACGGGACGTCCCTCAGAACGCTCCATGCTCTGGCGGAGTAGGGTGGTCTGCTCCTGATGGGTTGTTAGGAACCCCTGGATCAGTGTGAGTAGCTGGGTCCCGTCGAGTGTGACGGAAGCCTGGGTGGGTATAGTGATAGGGGGTGGTGGAAGTATCGGGTCCTGCCGGGCCTGGGATGTGGAAGGTGGTATCTGGGTCTGTGGATCTGTGGAGTGGGAGAATGTGGTAGGTGGAGGTGTATCAGTCAACTGGTCAGCTGACTGGATATGGAGGGCCCCATTCTCGGGGGTAACATGCTGGGACGAACGAGTAAGCACCATCTAGATTACACATAAAAGACTTATAAGGACTTGTTTAAAGTAAGCAATCATATGCAAGAAAATCTAATTATAATAGCAAACATGTGTTGTATTTCCTACGTTGCAATCCTAGTATTCCTCTAGGTGTTCTAAGCGTCTTTCCTAATGTTGTCTAATTACCTTAAGTTCCTAATTGCAGACATGCTTGGTACAATAACGTAACCAAACAGTTTGGTCGGGACCTGCATGGGCCGCCAAAAAAACATGTCACGACCCGCTACCCAAATTGTTGGGCCAGGCCGAGTCATGCCCAGCCTACGTTGAGATAAAACGTAGTAAGCTGTTCTAAAGACAACAGGATAAGACTAAATGTGCTAACAGTTCTATAAGTGAAGAAGAATCATAAATGTTTCAAACACAAAAGTCGTCGTATATAGTAAGATGTCCAAATACAAGTAAACTGAAATGTAAAACTGGATACATGTCCAGTTACAAAATGATATAGTCTAATACATGTCTACTCTCAAAAGTCTAAGTAAACAAGGACATCTAGGCGAGGTTCCCTGCAGGAACATCCTCGTAAAGCAGAGCCGGGTCCTCGGCAGTAACTCCATAGTATGAGTCGCAGAGTAACTCCTCCTCAGTAAGGACACCTACAACGTTATCCTGTCAGGACGGGAGCAAGTACTAAATCTAGCAAACTAGCATATGAAACATGGAAATGAACATGAGAATGAACATGTGAGAAATAACTGGAAAGCATGGCATCACATAGTCTATCATGGCAAGGACACATATGTCATAGAGACAGATGTATATGTAATGTTTAAAACTGTAGCAGGCACGTGATCGGTCAATAGATGTACAATGCGCTGTGGCACATAATTAAATGTACATACGTACAAGTCAACAAGCATAGGTGTACATCCGTACAGAAATGCGGGATAATAGCCTACGACAAGGTATGCATATAAAATGCGACCAAGCTCGCTACTATAGGGGGGTCATGATCACGTACACTACTATTAGTTTCCCCATAACCCATATATATAACATGTGAGAGATACATAAAGACAGTTCTAAGCATGGTAGTGACTGGAAGTACAACATGTAGAGTTTCTAACTTGCTACCCCAAGGATCAGCATGTAACATGGTAGGGTTTACAGTTCATTTATGTGACAATATGTAAAGTTCGTAGAAAGTACTTGCCTCTAGCAAAGCAAAACAAAACAAGCTACGATAACGATGCTATGGATGTCCAGTAACTCGTCACTGTAGAAATAAATGCAATAACTTAGCTTTTACACTAAGCTAAACTACTAGAACACTAAACTGGTGTGACACGACTTGTGACTGGGCACCTAGCCAAAATGATGACTTAGACTAGGAGACCAATGTGGGGGTGACACACTATGTTAACTAACATTCCAGGGTCTTTACATTAGTGAGGGATGGGGTTTAATACGGCTAAAACTCAAAAATAGCACAAAAGCTGCAAGTCGTAATTAATCAATGAATAAATCAAAAGACTATTGTATTCTAACAATTTTTAAAGTAGACAAAAAGCCTAGTTTTTCTTAAAGTAAAGTACTAAGGTGATCCTTGTTAATCATAGAAATTTATTATAATTTTTCTGGAATTTATTAACCAGTACAAATATTTTATAAAAATCAGTTTTCCTAAGTATACAGAAAGTGAGTTTTGGTTTCATATGCCAAACTAGTGGCAAAACAGTAATTTAAATACTACAAAAATTATACTAAATTAGCTAACTTAACAAAGTATCTAAAAACTATTTTTCCATAATTTTAGCAATACTTTAAGTATTTTTTAGAAAATCAAAAACAGCATTGTACATAATAATTAATTATCTGCGTATTTTGTCCATGTACATAATTTGAACCAAAGTTCAAATACAGGACCCAAGGCCATGAATCAAGTCCAATATGACTTGTACAGGTCTTGAATGTGTGAAAACATATTTGAACCCAAATACCCATGCTAGGCTTGGACATCAAATGGTTGCAGTAATTTAAATATACAGAAAATACTAAGTGGTAAAAATACAAAATAAATATTAATATTTTAATAAGATAAAGTTTTACATATCAACTATAAAAGTATGAACATTATTTTATATAATTATTTTACACTAAGCTAAGTAAAATATACATAGGAAATAATATATATATATATAAATATAGGGATATTTATATATATATAGGAAAATGTTTAACTAGATTATTGTATATATATATATATACAAATATATGTATATATACATACATATAAGAAAATACTTAACCATTTAATATATATATATATACAAAATTAATGTATACATATACATATAATAGTATATATATATGATAATATATATACACAAAGAAATATATATATACATAAATATATATGTATACATAATATATATATACATATAAATAATGAAGTATACATATATATATATATATATAAAAAACAGCAACTATATATACCTAAATATAGTATGTATAATAATACATATACATATATACACAAATATATGTATACATATATTTATATACATAATTATATATAAAAACAAAAGAAAAAGAAAAAGAAAAGGAAAAGAAAAGAAAAATACACAACAGCAAAGGGGGGGGGGGGGATTCGAACTCGGCTCAGCGGGGGGGGGGGGGGGGGGGGGGGGGAGACTTAAGCGGGTCGGGCTGGCCAGGGGGTCAGCCCGTTAGTTTTGTTAGAGATAGGATTAGGGTTAGTTTTATTTCTGATTAGGTGACATAATATAAAAAAATAAATAAATGCGAGCCTGTGTCCGGACAGTTTGGGACACAGAAAACTACGTGTCCGTGCTATGCACGACACGTACGAGCTCGGGCTTGCGTGTCCGAGCACAGCATGAGGTTCGTCGTGTCCTGGCGAGTCTCGTGCGTGAAAACGAGACACGCACGACACGATTCGAGTCCGCTACTTACGTGTCCGGCGAAGAAGAAGGGTTTCGAGAGGGCGAACGGCGGCTGGGGGCGTTGGCGTCGTGGCGCTCGGGTGGCGATCGACTCGCCTCGTCGAGACGAACTTAGTGGTGGCGGTGGTTGGGGGTGTTGGCCGCTGTGGGGGTGGCGGAGGAGATCGTCGGAGCTAGGGTTGCGGCTAGGGTTTCGGGGAGGAAAGGTGGTCGTGGAGGGTGGCGGAGAGGATTTAGGGTTAGGGTTCAGTAGGGGGGAAAAGAGGGGAGTTTTATAGAGGGGTTAGGGCGGTCGGGCTGGCCGGGAAAGGCGGGGGCAGGGCGCTGGAGACGTCGGGCAGTCGTCGGTCGGGGGGAGTCAACGGGAGTGGTTGGGGAGAGAGAGAGAGTTTAGCAGTTAGGTCCCCGATTTTTAGAAATTTACATTTAGGTCCTAAACAGGGTAAAATGCAAATGATAATTTGCACTCCGCACTAATAACAAATTATTAATTGCAAACTAATATATAAACAATTCTAAAAATTACAAAACACTATTCAAACAATTCAGAAAATTACATAATGCTATTAAAATATTTAAATAAATTATAAAATGATATTTTTGTATTTTAAAACTCATTTAAAATCATTTAAAAATTATAGAAAAATTCCTAAAAATTCCTAAAAATTATTTAAGGCTATAATTGACATTAAAAATTAATTAACACTAATTAAAATGGATTTGAAAAATCAGGGGCTTACACCTTCCATAGCATATGCCATACATGATGTGTTTGGTCCTAGGCGCATATATGTGGGCGCATGCCCTTAGGCGCATAGCCTTGGGCGCATGCCACTCTCAACACATCCATTTTTGGGTACATGCTCTTCATGACACCCCATTGACCCCTTGTGCCATCTCTTACAAATATTCGTACTATCCCCATGGTCCTTAGTGTGAATTGTGACCTTGTTTGTACTCTTTACTTGACTGGTCCTATAATGTTATTTTCCATGTTGCACATGTACTCTGAGCTTTAAACACGATCTTGGTATGTCACGTACACTCTCTAACAACTCCTTGGTAGTGGCCCGTCGTAGTGCACTTACATGAACACGACATGACAATGTGACTTTACATGATAACTCTCGATAGTGACCCGTCGTGGTGCACTCTTGACAAGTAACTTGACATGATAATTCTTGATGGTGGTCCGTTGTGACGCACTCTTGACTTGATAAGTAACATAACACTACAATAAAAAGGCCTATTAATAACGCTCGACAAAACGTATTGATGACGCCTGGTACCTAAGCGTTATCAAAGTTTGAAATACCTTTTTTCTATGACGGTTTGGGCTAATTCTGGACTTTTTATAACGTTTATAAAACAAAACGTTATTAATATTTTAGAGCGGTGGCAAACTTGTAATATTTTTAAGTTTAAATTTTTGGCAAAATCCTTGCTACACCCCGCGCTTCAACAAAAATTTCCCTCTCCTCCAAAACCGTTCTGGTCTTCTCCTTCTCCTCCTTTCTTCTCCCTCCTCTCCCCCAACTCCAAAATCCTAACCATAGATCCAAAACCCTAACTCTAGTTCAGCAACACCCTCCTCTCCTCCTCTTCTTCTCCTTCCTTTTCTCCAACTTCAAAACCCTAACCCTAGATCCAAAACTCTAAACCTAGTTAGAAAGGGATGAGGAGATGGGGAGGGAGCCGGAGGCCCAACCCTTTCCATCTTCGGCAGAGGATACCAGTCCACAGTCGACAAGATCTGTCCCCTCTTCGCCTCCACCATGGTCAGCCTTGTCGAGGTATTCGTCGACTTCGTCACATGGAGAGAGCGCCGCCGTCAACAAGACCAACCGGAGGGTCGATTCAGAACTCTTGTATCTTTTATTCAAGCATCATCTTCCAACTCTTGTATCTTTTATTCTTATATTTACTTATTTATTCAAGAGAGAGGAAGTTCAGGGATGCGATGGCTCAGTGATGCGTTGGTGGTGGCGATGGTGGGGAAGTTGGATCGTGGACATAGCACTACTTCTTGGCTCTAGTACCTCAAGGTTCCTTTTTTCTTCTTCTTCAATCTGCACCATCCTTCTTGTGTTCGATAAAATGTCCATGCCATGTGTTTTTTTCTTTGGGATTATTTTTTCTACATGTCATGTTTTTTCTACTGGCCTTCTTTTTTCGTTTGAGGAAACATCTATTTTGTTGAATGAAAAGTGGATTTAAAAGTCAGAGTAGCTGTGTAAATGATCCAGACCCGGGTGCTTGGTTGCCCTCATATTATTGGTTACTACTTTGCTTCTTCGTTAGCTAGTGACACTAGCTAAGAATATTCTGAATCCCCTTCAACATTTTGTTGTGAACGTTGAGGGTTTTTTTTACTAATTTTTTTATCTAACTGACAGAAATTGTTGTGTGCTTTTTATGCTTAAATGATGACAATATTTGTCCATTTTCCTGTATATGCTATACATCAAACATTAAAAAGACATCAGCTATGAAACTGGAATCCAAATTAGAAACCGATTTTTAGTATCTTTTAGCAAATGTTTAGACATATCACATTATTGTCGATACTATTCTCCAGAATGCTGAGTGCCCATCCTTGAGTATCTTATTAAATTTATCTATGACCAGTGTTGAGTATGGTAGTGCAGATTGTCTAGTTAATGGTGTTATGTTGTTGATACAGGTGGACTAATTATGCACTTTTTGCCACAAAATTGTGTACTTTTTTTTTGCCATGAGACATAACTGATAGACTGGCTATGGGGTTATTTTATTAATTTGAAATTGTAATAGTAAAATTGTTTATTCTTGCAGTCTTCAAATCACACAGATCGAGAATGGAAACATAAAACCACAAATGTTGCAAAGCAAGAGGACAGTGAGAATGAGAAGTACGACATGAACAAGATATTGGAGGATATCCAGTACTTGGGTAAATGCCACCATCTTAACTTCATATTGCTCAATTTGTAATCCCTTTATATAATTCATGTTCTGACAGTTATCATATTTACATATTTCTCTTGTCTAACTAGTTCTCAGTGAACTTATGAGAAAGCTCATTTGACATATTGGTCCTTTTGTTGAAACAAGTGTTTTCCCTTATCACCAAGAAATGTTTAAAATATGAGAAATAATATATATGAGAAACCAAACGAGGTTTCTCATCCTTTTGTTGAAACAAGTATTTTTCCTTATTTGATATTTTTGCTGAATGCTTTCTCCATTTAATTTTGTCCATCAGGTTCTGGTTGAAAAATGGGACTTCCTGCTGGGTGTAAACCTTCATCTTTGGAATCTGGCCAAATATTGCATAAGTCAAAATATCTTGTACTCATTAGTTATTGTAGTTATTAGAGTACTAATACCAATAGATCAATGAGAACGCATGTGTTATATTTTCGTTATTAAATTGCAGGGTACTGCCAATGGTAGAATGAAACTGCACAAAGGATTGCGACTCTAGAGTTTGATCGCATTCGTAAGTCAATGGGAGTTATATTGTAAAATCGAAATCAGGAAGTAACTCCTTACTTGTAAAGGTACTTTCTAACCCCTCCATTTTCTCTTAATTACTATTTGGATAATTACCTATTTACTCTCCTACCTTTTTGGAGCTGCAGGAGTAATATTTGGCAACATGGTGGTGTATTTTTTAATCAAGTAGATCCATTAATGCTTTAACTTGGGTTGGAATAGAGGCAATCCTATTCTGCTGTATTAAAAGCAGACATACTCGGCAAATCTGATTTTAAAGCAGGTGACCACTTAACCGGCGCGTGTTGTCCTTATGTTTTCTTAGCAGGTCATGTGTAGTGTAGTGTCCTGTTCCATCTAATTTTATTGGTTTGCAATGTTTGAAACTTTTCCTTATATTTAAAAGATGTCCATAGTTCACGACACCTTATCATGGTCATGCATCTACTGTTCAATGCCAACGAGTCTTCTTAATCTGGTTTCCTCTTATTTTGACTTTGGCTTATTTTGCAGTGGAACCATATAACAAATAGAGTTTGGTGGCAAGATTTTTCTTGTAGAAAAGCTCCAGATTACTCATCCTATTTTTGCACAGTTGAAGATTCAAAATTTGATTTTGCAGCACATCTAGCTAGCTTTCTTGCATATCTTATTAGTGATGTACACAACCAAGCATACTGGATCGAGTTGGCAAAGTATGATTTTAGAATTGCTACATGCCATTTGGTCGCTTCAATACCTGGGATGCACGTACAGAGTTCTTGTTATGCCAAAACTAACCATTTCCTATCTGTAAGTGGTTGTATGTTCCCTTTAATCATAATTTTTTGTCTTTCAAGTATTTGCTATAAGTGATCAATTGATCCTGCATATGAAATTTCTAGCTCTTTCCATACATTATGCAACTCATGGGAGTCTGCTCAACCTGGATGAAGGTCCCCCAAACAACCACCTTTCTCCTGTGTTTATGTCTATTTATATAATATTCTGAAGCTATTTCAATTTTTCTATAAAATTCTAAAGATGCATTTTTGGTCTTCTTTATGTTTTTTTTCCATTCTTCAATAGAAAGGAAATAATAAGATGTAATGAAGTGAAAGTTGTTGAACCTTGTTATATGGGGCACCAATATAAAGTTTTATTTTTCACATTATATTACAAAGTATATTGAACCTTGTTTTTATCTTTTTTAGGATTTTGCTACATGTTCTGTGGACAGTTTTTATGTGGCCAAGTTTTGATGTGGACAATTTTGGTAGTTGTAAATATATATTTGTATTTGGATAGTCTATTTTGAGAATGTAATGAAGATGTTGATATGTACTCTATTTTGAGAAATGCAATAAAGATGGTGATTTATAATGTTAAGTTTTTGGAATGTAATATATAATGTGCAGTATAGAGCGTTATAAATATGCTAATTTGAATAGTATAAAGTGTTATAAATGTGCTACATTGAGCCTATACATATTATCTATTCATAACGTTTGAAAATGTCTTGAATTGTGCACTATATATTAACTATTCATAACGCTTTTATAGAAACTACCATGACGGTTTTTTATAACGCTTTTAAAAAATATTTATAACACCCGTTTTCATAACGCTTGCTTTGAAAAAAAACGTCATGGTTTGTCATTAATGAAGTTTTTTAGCCGTCATTAAAAGGGTTTTTTGTTGTAGTGTTATAACATGACATATAATATTGACAAGTAACATGTAACTCTCGTCTTGACACCTTGGGTGATTTCTCTTGATTGTATCTGTATAAGCCACATGTCTCGTCTTACATCATGTTTAGGACATGAATTCCTGATTTCCAAGGTCAGGGATTCATACTGAATCTGACTAAGTTAACAACTAGATTGATCAAGTAGTTCATAGTGAGATTTTCCAGTCACAGGCAATCTCGTTATCTGGGTGCTCTAATTGGACTTGTAGCCTGCCGTCGAGTAGGGCACATTTCTAGCACGCTGTCATGTGCTGCACCCCCAAGTCACCTAATCAAGTCTCTCAACCTGCGGAAGGATAACTGGATTGCTGCAGGGCTTGTGACTGCTGGGACATCTCAATGTATCTTGTAGTAATTAGGCTTGTGATAACCCTAGTTAGTTAAAGTATCAAGTCGTACCCCTTGCTTGGCCGTGATTGATGAATGGAGTCCCGTCTAGTCTCGTCTAGGAAAGGCCAGTACATGTTTACTTCAGCACGTTACTGTTTATATTTTGGTTTATCGATAATCGGTCAGAGACTAAGTTTTGTTCAGGTGAAGGGTTACAATCCCGGTCCTTATTTGGTTTACGGGTTGTAACTTGGTTACCGGAATAGACTCAATTATCTTACCGTTTATCACCATGTTTTCTTTAACTCATGTCTTTCATTATCATTTATGTCTTTATGTGCCAATATGCTGGTTTTAGTTCTTAAGTGAAGCCTCCCTTGTGGTACTTGCTCTTCTGGGTTCTGACCCAGCTGGTTTTGTATGGCCAGATTTCGGAGTAGCACCCGAGGATCTCCCACCCCTCCAGCCAGATGGTGAACACTAGACACAACCCTGGCAACGAGTAGGTTTTATTTTGCTCTCCTACTCTATTATAAATTATTCTTTTGAGGCGTTTAGTCGCTGAGTAAGTGTTAGCTCGTATCGAATTTACATTCCTGTCTGTCTAAGGGCTATAACATGATTGATGAATCCTAGGGTTGATCATGTATAACTTAAACTCTTGCTAGTCTTCACATTTTGTATGACTAGTTTCATGATCATCTGAATATGTAATGTTTGGGACGCCTTACTTTGTATGCCTGATGATCTACCATCTTGTTACATTTACTTGTTTGCTTGAGATTGAGACACTAGGCTTGTACTTGACCATAAGAGACTGTTGGCTTATAGATAAACCCTCATGCATCTAGACAACCGTGATCGTATATTGAGGTGGGTTACACTTCAATGTACGTAGCTGGCTGTGTCTGTCTTCCGTTCTTCAGTATTCTGGTTCTGGGTTGTGACAATACATCTTTAATTTTGGACATTATATATATCTTTTTTATCTTTATCTGCCTATTATATTATTTCTGTGATTTAGTTAGATAGTTATTTGTGATTTGTTACAGTTATTGATGGATGAGATATGGATTGAGGCATAGATAATGTATTACCGTCAATACCGTGATGTAGGCTAGGCGCACTCATGTACTCTTACCCAGTTATTTGGAAGCGGATCGTGCATATTTTATGGTAGCCCATGTAGGTCGAATCATTGTAACTAGTGCAATGTCATATATAGTAGTATCTAAGGTAGTTGGCTGCTATGAGCCTGTAGGAGAGATTGATAATTTCTAGGATAAAGTAGGATTACATATACCATTCATAGAATATGATTCATTATTCGATTCCATTTACCTGCTATAATTTCTTATCTAATTATTTAATTTCTATCGTCTTTGATTTCTCATACCATTCAGTTATTTGGGAGCGGGGGCAACGTAACATTGTCGATTTCGATACCCGTAGAGTACTATTACTATTTATGGTGTCCCGAGAGTTGAACTCTGCGGAAGAGGCTGTCACGTCCCGATTCGAAAAATCATTCGTAATCACTTTGATTCACGTCGAATCGTTCGTTCTCGCTAAAGCGTGATGTCATACAAGTCTGGAGTTGCACTTGTACAAGACAAGAATGTGCTCATTTGTGTCTTTTGAAACATTTGAAAACATAGCCACATTTGCAAAAACATTGAGTACGTAGTATAGGAAGAAATAACACTCATTTTATTGATAATTTTAGCCAAAATACAACTTTTTCAGAACTCTTTGAAATGCCTTTCGGCTACATTGATTCATGGAAAGAAATACAACTGATAGGCTTCCATGAAATAATTTCTCGTTCTATACATCATGCTCCTTTAGTACTTTTGAAATCTAAGCAACAATCTTTGAAAGCTCCGCAATACTTTGTGCGTCTTTATTGAAAGTAACTTGAAAGAAAATAGCAACAACTCAAAAGCCTTAGTTCATACGTGCACCTGAGCCTTCTCCAGTACATGTGGGAGGAGGGGTCAGCACATTATAAAAATGTGCTGGTGAGCCTCATTGGCCCACTCAGCTAAACCAACATTTGTTATTATGACAAGCATTTTGAATTATGAGATTTTTAGGGACTAGCAATTCACATCAATTCAAAATGAGACAACATGATATTATATGAAAACAAATGTTTACTTTTAAAATCGGCCAAATCCAGCTTTCTGCATAAGATACAGGATAATAATATACTTACCGCCCCTGCACAAGCCATTGATCATCATACATCCTTACAACATGACCACTGGTGTTATTACGAACTCTTTTTGCCATATAGGACTTCAAGGTAATACGATGACATCACAGTAGGTAGCTAGCCTCTATGATACCTCATATTACCCGTGCTCCCAAGGCACGCCAATGTTTTCTCCTAGGCCGAATCGGTCCCGGCGCCTCCGGTACCGTTCGAGGAAACTAATCTCAAACCTTGTGCACAAGTTGTCCATGGTCATGTGAATGTATGACCGACTCGATTGTGCACATAAATATTGAAGTAAGAGGCAATATGTTCATTCTCAGCATTTCATATTCATCATCTCAGGCATCAATTCATTTTATTTCAATGTTTATTTCATCGCAGTATTTTAATGTTCACAGGGACAAGCATTATTTCAATGTTCATGTGGCAATTCATTTATTGGCAGAGTGTTAGCAGTACATCAATTCATTCAATGTTCATATCTCTAGCTCCTTATTGGTATTGACTTGTGGCATTAGCATCTTATTATCGATCAACGGATGTAGCAAGGCAACACGAGAATTCATTTAATTGGCATAAAGGAGTAGCGAGAGGGACAAGCCACCACAGAGAATCCACACTCACCAATTAGAGAATTATCGAAAGGGAGAGGAACACTTGTGTGCTTAGCCTTCCGTCACGCGTCTGTCCGCAATTGCACCAAAACTTCGGTTAATACCCCATCTCGTTATGTTCATTTCTTTCAGAATTCTCAAGAATGAATGCTACGAAGATCAATAAAAATGGGCAAGAATCAAATCATCAAAACTATTCAGAAAATCATCCATCAAAACCAAACAACAAAACCAACAACAAAACATCTAGAGAAAACTCTTGGACTCATTTCAAGAGAAACCAATCCATTAGTTGGAAAGGTTCTTATGCATTTGTCCGTGATCGATTCGATGCCGACGGTAAGTGTAGAAGCATGGAATTTCAGGCGCATCTATAGGCCAGAATTCCTATACGCTTAACAAATATACGCCAGGGAGCTCAAACGAAGTACTTGGTACAGCAAAGGACATCATAAGTATATACATCAAAAGAAGATTTTTTTATTTCATATAAAAGTCTATTACATGTCTAAAGAAAGACTTTACATAGAAGAACTTCTACAAAAAGAAAGATCCCAAGACTACAGCCAGACGCAGCAAACTGCCATGCGTCCCATGCCAGGCGCATCATTAGTCAGGTACGTCTTTTCATCTCAGTCAGGCACGTCTCTTCAGCGTCTCAGTTAGGCGCATCACGAAGTCTCAGCATATGCGCTCCACTTCGATCCGATCAAGTGCTTCGGCTAAAGAAGCAGCTTTGAGCATAACAAGAGTGGGCGATCAACTCCACTCTAGCTGGAGGAAGAGCTCTCCAAAGCCCAAGAAAGAGGAGAGCACCGCAATTCCGATCTGCGGCTCTTCTAGCATAACGGAGACGGGACTCGAGCATCCCGATCTTGGATGCAACAGGCACCTTCGGCCTGCGTCGGGAGCCCGCGATCCCGACTTTTGGATGTAACAGTCACCTTCACGAGTGCATACGAAGACGACTCGACGCATCTTCACCCTGGGGAGCGTCTTGGCAACAGAATGTACTCGGGCAAAGAAGTTCATCTTCGTCGAGAAGTCAAGGGAGAGACAACAAAACTCTCTCAAATTGTTGCTATTTATAGGCCAGGGCAAATCAAACCCATGCGCCAAGTGGCAACCTTCCCGAAGTTAGTGCAATGAACTTGCATTTACGAAGATGAATTTGCCTCTTCGAATTCAGCTAAGTCAGAGAGTCATTAAATAACCCGAAGAACTCAACAGACAGACCAATAAGGATGCGCCATCAGCACCAAGCGCCCCGTATGGATGCACCCAACAAAGCACAGATCCATGCGTCCTGGTGAACACGGACCTATGCGCCTAGTGGGATACAAATCGATGCGCCCACTTCGCCTCGTCACCCACCAAGCAATTAATACGAAAGTGACAGAGTTGGCAGCACGTCCCCCGAGGACTGAACAGTCGACAGCTTTCTGCAGAAAATGAAGCGTCCAGACGTCAGCATCATCATTACTATCCTCTGACGGTTACAAGCCACGTGGCCGACCAACCACTCGCATGCGCCTCGGCAGCCGTACGCCCGAAGATTTGCATACGCCTCAAAAGCCATGCGCCTTTGACTTACTTCTGATCACAGAAGTCAAGTCGCCGCATGTGCCTCCCCAGCCATGCTACTGAAGCCCCGTATGCACCTCAAAAGACATACGCCCAGACTGGTTCGTGATTCCTAAAGATTAAGAGCTAAGTCTCCTCATGCTCTCGATTCCAGGTGCAGCTCATCAGATCCTTCTCCACTAAATTCGAGATCTTTGAGCCATGGACGTACGCCACGTGTCCTTTGACTCAGTTCAGTCTATGAAGGGGTGCTAACCACCCAAGATCTCAGCAACAAAAAGATCCTCTCCACTGCCACGTGCCAGCCACAAATGCAGTATAAAGGATTCAACCCACAAATTATGGCGCATCATCTATGCGCCCTCCTCCCGTCAGCATCAGCCACGTGGCATTCCTACGTACAAGCGCATCCTACATGTGCACGCATGAGCAGCCCAACCTACTGCTTATAAATAGAGGGATCATTTTCTTCTTCCATACACACACACAGACAGAGACATATACAGACATACACCGTCAAAGACAGAAGTAACCAGATCATCAGAGTTACAGAGACGCACGTCTGCTCAGAGAGATCGGAAGAGACACTCAACATCTTCTTCCCCCTCCGCAAGCTCCGGCATCCAGAGCAACCCAGACCTTCAGAGAACCTAAAACCGTCGTCAGATCGTCAAAGGAGTCAATGCATTACCACTCGCTCCACCGACACAGGACCCAGATAAAAATAAAAGTGTACTCCTAGGACTACATCTAAGTCCTATATTGTAACACTGTTCTGTTTGTAATTGAAATTCCAATCAAAGATTTTATTGGCAAACAGTAAGTTTCCCCAATACTCGGTTTCGACCGAGTTAATCAAGCCACAAGCCTTACATAGTGAACCGCTAGGAGCGGGACACTATAGAGGCTGGCTATGGGGTAACATTTGGACAGGTAGGAGGAAGGACATTGATTAAAGAAAAAGTTAGTATACACGTTAACATTTGGACAGGTAGGAGGCTGGCTATAGGGTAACACTACAGAGGCTGGCTATTGTCTATCTCGCGCTAACCCCTATTGCACAGGAGGTTGAGCCGTACCGTATACTATCATTTGGCCAAAATGTTAGTATACACGTTAAATCTACCAGCCGGTCACAGATCTGCTATACGTTCAAAATCACTATTGAATAATTTTAGATTACATCATTGTAGCTCCTGAGGTTTTATTGCATTGTTGGTTCTTTATTATTATTTAGAAAAGTATAATAATACTTTTTAAACTGTCTTGCATCATTTATTATTATTTAGAATGCTGGATGTGGATATATGTTCTTGCTACCCTCTTGACTGGAGACCAATATTTTAGGTGATTGCGAAGACGATAAGCTCGCCTTTAGTTCCTTCTAAGGACCCGATCCGAGTTCTGAAGAGGTAGCTGAACCTGACCAGGGAGCCTAGGACTACTATGTGCCTGTTGCTTAGTTTTCCCATTTTTAGATGTAATAAAGAATAAATGTATTAACTAAATGTTTATTTGCTTGTGTGGTTATTTCATCTAGACATTTAGCTTTAAATTCCAAAGTCAAATAAATGTTTTTTATTCTCGCATTTTAGAATTATCTGCTTGTGTACTACCGCTTGATACAGCTTACTGCCGTCGTCTCACAACTGTGCAGGCTGGGCATGATCCGACCGGACCCAGTATATTGGAATCGGGTCGTGACATATTTTTAGTGGTGGCCCATGCAGGTCAGTTCTGCAAATTGGTCTAGTCAACTTAGTCTAGACCAGAATGCAATCATGTAATCTGACTTAGGTCTAAGTATGACTTTAGGAAAATAGATCTATAAACAACTAGAACACATAGATTATTTTTACCCTGTCACAACATAGGGCCGAAATTATCTATTTTATAAAATCTATTTTTGTTTGCTTATAGTTTCGTAGGCTACCTTGCTTATGTTTTTACCTAAACATTATCCAGCATAGGCCGGTTGTATGATGGTATATTTTACTGCATATATTATTTTTTAGATTTTATGTATCTTTTAGTGTCCCTTGGCTTTCGGGGGTTATTTTTCTCCATATCTTTATCAGACTCTAGCATCCCTTAGGATCTATACTCTTTCACTATTTATGGATTAAGATTAGATTTTTCAATCTTCTTCTTTAGCAAAACTTATTTCCAATTTCTCCATTAGTTGATCAAATCTTACTTCTCTATCTTCTTGATCAACTCAAGGCTTAGAAAGCTTCTAAACTCAATCCTTGAGTATCATGAAGCAGGAATGGTCAGAGAATTGATTACATTCTATTACTGAATTTCCTTTAGTCATTGGAAAACTTTTGAACTTGTTGAGCTATCCCTTTGAAATTCCCATGGATAAAGTTGAAAAAATATTCAGTGACCTAATATGGCTTCGTACATATGCGTTGCAGCCATTTATCTAAATTATGAAAACTGCAAGTTTACTGCAGCCAGTTGCGTACTGGCGAGGAATAGACTCTAAGTTGAAGTGATTTCAGATGTTCATAGGTTTTTGGATATTATTGAGACTATATCCTAAATGCATCATATTTGTCTCCTATGTTGTTCAGCTAGGAAGTGGATAAAGTTGATAGACTACTCGGTAACCTATCATTATTCAAGTCATAAGCCAAAAAAAAAATCACTGCAGTTAGGTATACTCTGGCGAGGCATGAATTTGAGGCAAAGTGACTTCGAATATATTTGGTTTCTGAATATTATTAAGACTATATCCATACCATGGTTGTCTTTTAGTACCATCAAATTATTATGACTTTTGTCCGATTAGAGGATTTGCATTTCTAGCGGTTGTCTCCATTTTCAGAAATCTCTTATCACAACCAGAAAGAATAGATTTTCTATGAAATTCTACTTAATTTTCCTAGAACTGATTAGGACCATATCAATATCTATTAGCTCAATCTCTATCTAGGTCCAATTTTAGTGTGTTGCATATATTTTGTGGATAGTTATATATTTTGTAGCTATATATATAGTTAGTTGATAGTTATATGCAGAAAAAACCTAGATAGTTACCTAACAACCTTATTATATTATTCTGGTAAGAGCATCCTTAGAGGATCGATATTTTTCTAATGAGATTAGATAGCTAAGGATAGAAAAGGGTAGTATGAGAAGGCACATGTTAAGCAAGTTAGTTTGGAGAGAATTATAAATTATGGTTCATTTAGGATAGAATCATTAGTGGTGCTTACTAGTGCTTGGGTATTAGATTTGAACAAATGAAGGTATTTGATAATTTTAAATTTTATGATTAAAGGAAGAGTTATGGAAGATAGAGGAAGACGTAGGTAGAGTTAGTGAGGAAAGTCTAGGATTTGGTAAGGTTCTCCCATGGAGGAAGTGAATTTGGATAATATATAAACATGAGAATATGATGATCAAGTAAATGAACACTTGACGGGGATCAACTTTTATGATTAGATGACTACTGTACCCAGAAGGGACGGATATAACCACGGAAGGAATATCACAAGCAATGGAATGATAGGTTCTAGAGAAGAAATAAGCAGGGAGGAATTGGGATAAGACCATTGGCATGCAACTTTGGAAAGAAGCAATTGGGTTTACAATTTCTACCAAACATTGGAAGTCCACTTTCAAAAATTTAAACTTTTCTAAGGTGGGTAGAATTGTAAGCCCACTTTCCGATTCATTTTAAACTTTTATTTATTTCTTTAGCTAGAAAATAATTTTGATTTAATTTCTATTATAGATGTTTGAAAGGAAATGAGTTTTGCCAAAAAATTCTTTAAAAGAGATTTTTTATTTATTTACGGGAATAGACTTTTAAGAATTATATATTACTATGAATTATTTCTACGATTTTAATTTATAAATATATTGAATGATATCAAATATTACTTTATATTCTCATGGTGACAAAATATTAGATAAATATTTACTAAATTAGTTTTGATTGATGGAAATATATTATTTGATAATACTTAGTATCTATTTAAACTTATTGCTGTTATCAGGTGTTATATTTAGATTTGGTCAAAAGTATTTTAAATAGTATTAATAAAACCTAGCATTATTTTAAATTATTATGGATTGATTTTGAGTTATTGGATTCAATATTTAATTAACTTAGAAAGATTTGATCATCCTAGTCCTTCCCTATTTGGGATTTCGCAACTCCTATACATAGGGGGGCATTCCTCTAATTTTTCTCCACAATTTTCCAACCACCACGATTTATAAACCCCCAAATACCTAACCCTAATTCCCAAATCAAATTCCTAATCCTAACCCTAAATCCCAAATCATTAACCCTAACCCTAAATCCCCTCTTCCCGAATTTTTAGATTTTTTTTATTAATTATTAATTTACTTTATTTTATTAATCATGGTTGAAGGTAATTTTTGTTGATACTTGTTTTATGATTATTTACTTTTATCAACAGTGTTCTAAATGGCGTTGTAGGCGGGCGCCTATGCGGTCGTGGGGCGCTAGGCGGATGTTTACCGCCCCGATTTTAGGGTTGGCGGTGGCTAAGATGTTAGGTGGCGCTTGAGGCGGTGAGGTAGCGGTGAGGCGGTGGTGGGGCGGTGAGGCGGCGTCGAGGCAGTCATGAGGCGGGCATAAGGCAGGCCATCACATCCCAGCCGCTTAACAGTCCAAAAAATATATATACAAACAGTCGTCCCATCCCATCCGTCAACAGTAGGTCCATCCCATCAAGCTGCTCTCCATCTCTCTCAAAAAAAATTGGAAGAGAAAAGGTAAAGGGTTCAGTGAAGACAGACCTTGACAACGGCGACGTGAAGCACAGCTGCAGCGGCGACATCTCCTCCAGTTCTCCGGCGATGACAGCTTCTTCGGCCGGTGGCGACAGCTTCTCCGGCGACGACGACATGTACGATCAAATTTTTTTGTTTCTTTATGCTTCTTTTTTTTGGGACAGCTTCTGTGACTCAGCTATCCCTCTCTCTCTTTTCTGGGACAGCTCGAGGATCATCTGCTTTATGTGTTTGATAGTCTATCTCTTCATGATGTTTTATGCAATTTTTTTGTATCAAACTCAGTCACAGAGAGAGCAAGATGACTTTATGTGCTTTTTTTCTTTTTTTTTACACACTCCCCCTTGCTAATTGCTATTCACTTGGACTGGTCACAGACTCACAACACATGGGACCCTTATCTCTTTCATGTTGTTATTTTTTTTGTTCGGAGTATATTTGTTGTTTGATAGCACAACACATGGAGTACATTTTATTTGATAGCACATCACATGGAAGACTTGTTAGCATAATGATATGCAACAGAACACATGTTCCGAGAATATTTTGTTAGTAATTTTTATACTAGTAATTTTTTTGAAGGCTAATGTCCGATAAAGATAAAGAGCCAGAGAATGAATTTGAGGCCAAAGTCCACCGACATTGCATGGGAATATGGAGTTAATGCTTCTAAAGAAAAAAGAGATTGGATCATATGCAAGTTGTGTAGCAAGCTTATTAAGGGAGGAGTATTTCATATAAAGCATCACATAGCCGGAATCACGGGGGAAGTTGAAGCATGTCGGAAGGCATCGGGTGAAGACAAAGCAAAAGTTAGAGCTTATCTTGAGCAAAACAAGAAGAAGAAGCGAGAGAGAGAGAGAGAGAGAGAGAGAGAGAGAGAGAGAGAGAGAGAGAGCAAGAGCTAGAAGAAGAGAGGGCTGTAGTTGATGTATTTGGTGAAGAAGAAGATGAGTGTCAAGTGTTGAGAGATTCATCACAAAGAAAGAAGCCAAATCGTCGTGGACCTATTGATAAATGGACAACCGCCATTGATCCGAACAAGAACGACAACAAAATATTAATGATGCTTTGAAAAGCAAATTTACAAATGATGTGCATAAGTATGTGGCTAGGTGGATATACGAGTCGGGTGTTCTATTTTATGTTATCGATAATGCAAGTTTTAGACAACTAGTAGAAGCTATTGGACAACTTGGTCCAGGCTACAAGCCTCCAAGCCAATATCTTCTAAGGGAGCCATTGTTGAAAAAGGAAGTTGAAAAGACAAAACAATCACTCAAAGAGCATGAAGAGGAGTGGATGAAGAATGGGTGCTCAGTCATGACCGATGCTTGGACTGATTGTAAAAGAAGAAGCATTATGAACTTGTGCGTTAATTGCAAGCTTGGCACTTCATTCCTTGGTTCCGTGAAAGATTCGGAAGAGGCGCACACCGGACAATATATCCATGACTTTGTTGTAAATGTTGGAATTATTCAATAATATGGGCCACACATGTAAAATTAATTGTGTTGGGCTATCTAAATAATTAAGCTAAATTAAAGTGGTCTATTTGGAAAATTGGCTTAAGGGTATAATTGTCATGGAATTAATGTAGATACTGGAGATAAATCTAATTTGATGAAGGGACAAATTAGAAATATCAAAACATATAAATATATGTATTCATTAGAATTATGGTCCCCAACTTATATGGCCACCAAAATAGAGGTTTTCTCTTTTTCTCTTCTACATCCCATCAACAAAAAGAGAGGGACAAAGGATTCGGATTCTTCTTTGTCATTAAGGATCGTAGCTGTCACGCCCCGCTCCCGTAGGAGCGATCGTCCTCGCTAAGGCATGATGCCGCACGAGCCTATATTGTGCTCGTGCAAGGCGAGTTCCATAACGGCCGATTACAGCGGCTGCGATGGGGTCGTCGCACAGAAGTCCCAAGCAGAGACATTGAATATGCCACCAGAAATTTAGAACAAAACAAAGTCATTCAAAAGAGGCTCTTTATTGATATTAAAACAAGGATTACAATGGGGCACAAGGCTAAGATTACAATCACTCAAGCTCACTCTTCTCACATTACAAGTCACTCAGCTCTCTCTCATCTCTCAATATAAGTCTTGAACTAGCAGATGCTTCGAAAGGCGACGTCCATACATTATGTCCCGTATAATTCTTGACTCCATGCGGCCGCATGTCTCGAATCGCCACGGAACTCCATGCCTCGACGCATCCAAGCGAGCTCCGCGCTACGAGCTTCTACCTGTGCCTGCACATGAAAACTGTGTGGGTGTCAGTACTCAACTGTACTGGTGGAATGAGCTCCTCGCCCACCCATACAAAACCAACACGTTTGATTTACTTTGTGCAACTTAGTCCCTTCTTTTCAATTATTTTTTAGTCTTGCCTTAGGATCAGTTTTAGGACAGACGCCTTGGCCTATTTCGTATCTCTAGACCATCCCGTGCTTGCAACAACAATGCCAACACATACTTTGACTTTAGACCCTTATCGTACCAACAACGTTAACCTATCAAGTCGTGCTTGTCTTTCGGACCATAATCAGAGATGCAACTACACGATAAGACTCTATTTCCATGTGATCGTGCTACAAGTCATTATTGAGACAATGCCTCGCAACTCAGTGAGACTAAACCATATTGTCGTCTCGCGGCCCTTGCTAGTTTGATCACCAACTGACCCAATCGAGACTTGTGAACTTAGTGTCATTCAACCAACTTTGCCTTGCGACAGTTTTCTGACTTAAACTCTAACGACTCAAACCAACTTATGCAACTACATGCCAATAACTTAAGACTCGATGCCACCACTCGTGCCGAAGCACTGTGTCTACATTGCGGCCAAATCTTAGGCCCAAACATTGTCTTCAGATCGCGCACCTATTCAACTTGACTCAATCCAAAGACACACATGCAGATTGTCGCTCGTGCCGACCCACCTATATGATGTCACTAGCACCACAAGCTGTACTTTGGACTTATAGCTTTGTTATTCGGGACCCTTTCAGCGCAAGTAGTGATCCCCGCTGAAAGTCCCCGACTAACCTGAGCGGTACTCCCAGCTCGGCTATACCGTGTTTCCTCCTAGGCCGAAACGATCCCGTGGCCCTGGGTTGTCGTTCGAGAAAACTTTCGCCCTTGTCGACAAGTTGTCTAATGACCATGCAAGACTCGACTGAAACAGACGTCTCACACAGTCATTCTTCTTCCAGTGTTACCATATCTTTCAAAACCAATATCAAGACTTCTATCATTTGAGACCGTCTTGGCGATCCACGGTCGCGAGCATTCCATGTTATCCTATCATTTTACTTAACTCAGAACGACCATTTGATAGCCCTTTTTCTAAACTCGATTTGAAATTAACCGTAGCTCGTGCCTTAAACATTAAGTTCGTACGTCGTGCCTTAAGCCAACTGTGTTCTACGCAACACTACCGTCCGAGTCATACTTTGTACGACTGGCCTTGGAATCATGGGACCAAGTATTTTGACAACCGCAGAAAAATATGGGACAGTGCTTAGAATGCCTTCAATCTCCTAGCATAACTTAGCCTAACTCAATCGTGCAACAACTTGACGAGCAAAGGCTACGTCAAGCCTCGCATCGGGAGAATGTGCCATGCACGCGTTCGACTTTGAACGACCAAGTCATTTAGGCGCCTAGACTTATGCCACCAGCCGTTGTAGTGCCCCGTCCCGTAAAGTCAATCGGAGAAATCAAAATGTCGACGGCGTTCGGACTTAGCCTTGCAACGGCTGCTCGAAGGCTCGTTCGGTCGAGACGACTCCTCGCTCAGGTGGGGTAGTTTCGGTGAACTCGCCTCATCTTAGCCTTCACTTAATAACTCGCATGTTTTCAACTTGCACAAGTTAAGCTTGATAATAAAAGAGATGCATCCATATAGCTAAGGAAATAATTTCGACTGGTCGAAATGTCTTAGAACGTGGAAAATGGTCCCACGGTCTGCTTAGAAGTCGGCTCAGCGTACTTTTAAAATGACACTCGATCCTTCGTCCCGTGGCTTGGGAGAAGAAAGTTGGCCTAAGTTGCTAAGTTGCCACGACACTCGAATTAGCCTAAGTCATAGGCATTGCCTGCGTGAATGCTTGATAAAGTATGCATGATCCCGTCGTCCAAGGCTTGGCATAGCCTTCGTATGTCCCGTGGGTTAAGTCGTATTGTACGGCTTTTGGCTTAAGTCTAGGCACCCGAGAACTTGATGGTTCAAGTCGAACGCGTGCACGACACGTTCCCTCGATGAGAAGCGCGACGTAGCCTTTGCTCGTCGAGTCGTTGCCCGAATAAGTTAGACAAGGTGTAGTCTTCTCGAATGATCGTCGGGGCACCGGGATCATGTCGGCCCGGGAGAAGCAAGATGGCTCAAAGTAGGATGCTGGATAATCGCATGGGAGATTCGGTGCCTCCGGGCTAGCTACCGCGGAGGGACGGTCCGATATCCCCGAGCCGGGTCTAAGAGAGCTTGACATTGCTAGTGACCACTCATATAGATGGGTCGGCAGAATAGCGACAAATCGCGTTTATGCCTTTAGATTGAGTCTAGAACTTGAATGCACGTCCAGTCGGTAACACAATGTCTGGGCCTAAGATTGGGCTGCAGCATAGGCACCGTGCTTGGCACGATACTTGGCGTCGGGATGTTCATGAAGTCGACCCTAGGTTTCACAAGTCTTGTCTAAGTTGGTTTATGAGTTGAACAGAAAGGTAGCATGGATAAGTCTTGATAAGTTGCGAGACACGGCCTCAATCTTGAAGCACGAACAAGTCTAAGCAAGGTCTAGCGGCACGACCAGCATGAGTCATCCCCTTGTGTCACGACCCGCACCCTGTATAGGGGCACGAGAAGTGGGTACGTCCAGCCTACGCTGCAGTGTCGGCAGTAGTAAGCTGTCCTAGGTTGCTAACTAATCCCATACAGTGTATATAATGTACTTGTCCAGATGTCAGCTCTGAATGGAGGACAAGTAAAGGATAGGATATACTCAAACACAGTCTAAAACACGATAAGATAACACAGAAGTTATACCTAAGGAATTAAAGACAACAACAACTAACTACTAAAATAATACAACAATGTCTCAAACAAACTTAATACAAACTCAATATCTTAACTTTAATACAACAAGTCAAACCATAAAAGCTAAAGTAGTCTACTAGCTAATCTCCTGAATCACTCCTGAGAGTCGAGACCAAAGGTAGCTAATCCCTCGCCAGGTCCATGGTAAGTAGGGCATGTGTCCTCAGGATTATCATCTGTAATATTTTTCAACAGGTCCAATCAGGACCGGAACGAGTATAACTCATCTAGAAAATCTAAGTAAATGACAAAGAACTATAAAGCAGTTATAGACAGTTTTATTGATGAGCATGGCAGTTTTATACAGGTAATGATGGCATAGAGAAATAGTAAGATACAAGAAAAGAAAGGTAACTAAAACAAGAGAAGAATCATGGCAATGAAGACTGTAATAAAAGCTAACTGAACTAGAATAACATGTATGAGTCCAGACAGTACGATATAAGTCTAATGTAATCCCAGTGTGAGTCCAGTCTATATAATCCGATACCAGATGATTTTCGGTACAAGATGAATCCAACAGTGATCAATGAATCCAGGGTGAGTCCAACTATGATCTAACAGTGTGTTTTAAAATACCGAGGTCGACATATAAACGGCTGTAGGTATCAGGCACATCTCTCACGGATCAGGCAAGAGATGGCTATGCTTCCGGTAGATTCTAGTAGGAGATTTTGGATTTGGGGTATGTCTACATGTCTTACTCAATATTTCCCCGCCCAGCAAGTGAATCCAAAATCGACAAAAGAATCGAGATGAGTCTGGCCAATACATGATGATTCCAGAAATGATTCCGGAATGATTCCAATGACTCCAGTAATAAAGGCCAGCAAGTAAGGTATGTGTCGATACATGAATCCAGAAATATCCATACGTGTTGATACAGAGAATCATATAGAACTAACTAGAACTGAAATACAGTAATTGACAAATAAATGAGAGAACTATCAGAGAATGTACTCGCCTGATACTCTGAAAAGAGTAGTGTAATATCAGATGTCTGTACCAGGGTCACAATGTCCTAAAATAGAGCAATACAGTTATGACATGTCTAAAATAAAGGTAAATGAAATCTACAATGCAATCTATATGAATTCTAAGCCAATCTAGGTCAAAGTCAAACTTGGTCAACTCTTCAGTCAAACTAAGTCAAATTAAGTCATACTAGGTCACAAGAAGTTAAACTAAGTCATACAAGGTCAAACAAGGTTAAACAAGTCTAATCTAGGTTAAAGTCTAGGTCAATCTTAGACTAACTAAGGTTTTGGTCAAACATAGACTAGTCAACAAGGTAATTAGGTCAAGGGTCAACTCTATAAGGCTATCTCAAACCAATCATAGGCCATCATGTCTTAGGATACCAAGGATTCTATACCACAAAGCTAAGGCATAACCAATCTCCTATACAAGTATATCACACAAAATATATATAGTACAATACCAACCTTAATCCTATAATCAAGCTAATCCCATACTCCAACTCAAGTCATGACTCAACTCTAAGTATTCCACTTAACCCCATACATATCTTAATCTACATAGGATTATCCTCATAATCCATATGGTTAACCTAATCATCTAGTTAGGGTTTAGTCAAACCTTAGTCAAATAGTCCTTCTATGTTCATCCAAGTCATTTCTAGGTCAATTTGGTCATGGTTGACCTATAGTTGACTTTGGTCAACCATGGTCAACAAGGGTCAACTTGCTAGTCAACCTAGGCCTACTAAGCCTATTGGTTAATTCCAAACTCACTAACCATAGGCTATAGGCTAGTGTAACTAGATACCATGTATAGGTATCTCATATAGGTGTCTATAGCCATACATCTATACAATATATATCTAATACCATATATTCTCACCTATATATAACCTACATATATATATCCAACTATATATATAATACCCACATATATATATAATATATATATATATATATCCCATTATATATAACATATATATATACTCTCATATATATACCAACTATATATAGATAACCAAATATATATAATACATATATATATACATATATAGATAGCTAACATATATACATATATATACATTTTCATATATATATATATAAACCCATATATACACTCAACTATGGATACCCATATATAATTATATATAATATAACATATATATATACATGACATATATATATAGAGAGAGAGTGGAATGAGAGGGTGAGAGTGTGAGGGGATCATGGGAAGGTAGGCAGTGGTGTGTGGGTGTGAATAGTGTGTGTGAATATGGACAGCAAAGGAGGGGTTAAATCTCAGAAAAACTGAGAAGGGGGGACACACAACACACACACACACAAACATATATGTATACCTATTTATATACACACACATATCTACATATATACATACATATACACACTCACACACTTACATACACACGCATATACTTATATACATATATATACAGTATATATACACACAAATATACGTATACATATACATAAAAATCAATTTGAAATTCAAAATAAATACTGAAATAAAACCCAGGAATAACTGTTCATTTATGAACATTGGGGTAAACCCAAAATCAACACAAAACCTAGCTAATACTCGAGTGCAGTGGTTGGTAAACGTGCCCCCATGTGTACACGTGTCGTAGGTGTCCCTAGGTGTCCACCACGACACAACACGACGTGTCCAAGTGTCTAAAAACCCAATCGGGTAAGTTCCAGTCACTGTGCAGTATCACAGCGTCGTGCAGGGATGCACACGCGTGTAGGACACGACACACGTGTCCATGTGTCTTGTGGTCGTGTCCCTAGGTTCGCCTAGGGTTGGTCTAGGTGTCTAGGTGCCTGTCCCGTGTCCAAGTGTCACCAGGACACGGCACGAAGCCCGTATCAGTCGAGTTTTCTCGACTGATGCACACTGCTACGCGCAGCGTCGTGCAGTGAGTCGACTGGCTCGTGGACACGACATGAGCCGCGTAGGGCCTCGTGGTCACGTCCACGTGTAGCCCACGTGTTGGGCTACACACTCGTGTCAACACGAGGTGTCCTCGACTCGTATCCACGCGACACGACGCGCGTGTCAAAGTGGTTTGTGCACCCGTGCACAGTCAGTACAAGACCAGTGCACTCATATTTTCTTGTCCGATATGACACGAGGTGTCACGAAACTCGAGGGGGGGCCTGTCAGTGGTTGCCCCCACCTCTGTGCCAAGTGGCACGTGTCCACGTGTAATGCCTGTGGTTCGTATTACGTATTTCTAGAATACGTGTACGTATTTATTCTTGTATTGTATGATTCCTTGTTTAGTTTTCTTCTTGGCTTGGCTTGGTTTATTCTTGGCCCGGGTTGGCTTGGTTCGGTTGGGATTATTTTGGTTCATCATGAACCATGGATAAACCCCCTACCTACCACCACTTTTGATATTTATTGCCACTTCTTCTTTCTCTCTCTTCATTACTCATCTTCTTCTTCCTCATTCACTCCCTTCACCTACCAAAGAGAGGGAGAGAGAGAGAGGTCTAGGCAAGTGCACCTTGCCACCACTTGAAAACCACTTTTTATTTGTCCATTAGCTAGAATAGGCCATGGTGATCGACATTAGAACTTGACATTTTGTGATTTGGAGTTTCCATTGTTCTAGATCTAAGTTTTTTCTATTTTCGGTTTTGCATAGTTTTGATCTATTTAAGTTGTATTTTTATGGGTTTTGATGTTCTTATGTTGGAGAGGATTGAATTTTACCCAAGATAGAACTTTGCAAAGTCGGATTTGGACTTATTTTGACCAAGTTATGGACTTTTGAAGCTTTGGGTTCAACCATGGAGTTCTTGCTGTTTGGAGAAGACAGTGAGCAGTGCACGAGCTTTTTAGCTTGTGCCACTGAGTTGCGCGTGCTCTTTAGCGCAGCGCAGTCCCCATACGCTACCTTTTAGGAGCGTATGACTCGCATACGCTCGCTTGCTTGACAAGGAGTCGTATGGACCCCATACGCTGCCTTTTGGGAGCGTATGACTCGCATACGCTCGCTTGCTTGACAAGGAGTCGTATGGACCCCATACGCTGCCTTTTGGGAGCGTATGACTCGCATACGCTCGCTTGCTTGACAAGGAGTCGTATGGACCCCATACGCTGCCTTTTGGAAGCGTATGACCTGAGCGTGGGTGACCTGAGCGTGGCTTGGCCTGAGCGTAGCCTGACCTGAGCGTATGACTTTTGCACTGAGCGTATGGCCCTTGGCTGACTTGGTCTTATGTCAGCGTGCCAGTTTGGTTTTATTTTCCTTAAGCTTGGCTCTTCTATAGTCCTGAACTTGATAATCACGAATTTACTTGATATGTTTGGAATTGATAATTGAGCATGACGTGATAGTGACCCGTAGTGGTGCACTCCTGACATAATAGCCTGACATGACCTGATAGTGGCCCGTCGTGGTGCACTCCTGACAAAGTACACTTGGCATGATAACCTGACATGATTATCTCGAATAGCTGTTGCGACGGCTACCTGACATGTCATGACCTGTTTAATTAATCATGACACCATGGGCGATTGTGCTTGTACAAATAATCCAGTCCTGTCTTGCATCATGTCTAGGAGGGGACTCCTGAGTACCACGGTCAGGAGTACCTACTGAAATGGACTAAGGTTAATAATTAGTATAATTCACTAGTCATGAAGAGATGTTCCCCAGTTACAGGCGATCCCGTTATCCCGGCCGCAAATGTTTGGACTTGTAGTCTGCCGACGAGTAGGGCACATTTCCAGCCCACTGTTATGTGGGGCACTCTTGATTGTCACTTTAAATAATTGAACTCTATTGTCACTCTAATGCATTATACTCTCTAGATTGTCACTATAATGATTGCCTGGATAACCTGGATAGCTGCAGGGCCTGTGACTACTTGGAGCATCTCATTGCATCTTGCTAGTAACTAGGATTGTGATAACCCTAGTTAGTTAATGTAGAAAGCTGTAGGCAATGATTGGCCGTGATTGATTGGATGGAGTCTAGTCCAGTATGGTATTGTCTAGAATTGATTGATTGCAAGATTGTACCAGAATGATTGAATTATTGTCACTCCAGATTGTCACTATAATGATTGTCACTCCAGATTGTCACTATAATGATTGTCACTCCAGATTGTTACTTGACCTGATTTCTTATATTTATCTTGCCGATAAATGGTGAGAGAAACCAAGTTCCGTTCAGACGAAGGGTTACAACCCCGGTCCTTGTTTGGTTTACGGGTTGTAACCTAGCTATCTGAATAGTCCCATGATTATCTCATCGTATATCATCCTGGCATGCTTTTCCATATGTCCTGTCTTTTAGTGATTCTATGCAAGATTATCTTTTATAATTACCTATCATGCTTTTTTTTAAATTACTGTCTCTTATTATGTAATTATATTATTGTGCTAATTTGTTGGCTTTAGTTCTTAAGTGAAGCCTCCTTTGTAGCACTTGCTCTTTCTGGGGTCTGATCCAGCTGATTTTGTATGGCCAGATACCGGAGCAGCACCAAAGGATCTCCCTGCTTTCCAGCCCGATGGTGGTCACCAGGCGTAACCAGGGCATCGAGTGGGTTTCTTTTGTTCTTCCACTGTAATATTGTAAATTATTCTTTTGAGGCGTTTAACCGACGAGTAAGTGTTAGCTCGATTGTACTTACTTACTGTCTGCCTACGGGCTGTAACATGATTGACAAGCCCCGGGGGTTGATCATGTATGACTGAACTCTTGCTAGTCCTCACATTTTGTAACGACTAGCTTCATGATCATCTGGATATGTAATATTTGGGACGCCTTACAATTGTATATTTGGAGATCTGATATCTTGTGATTATTATTAGTTGGTTGAGATTGAGACAATAGGCTATTTTATGACCTTAAGAGACTGATGGATTGTAGTGAAACCCTCACATATCTAGACAGCCGTGACCGTATAGCGGTGTGGATTTCATTCCGTTATACGTAGCTGGCTATGTCTGTCCCCGCTCTCCAGTATTCTGGTTGTGGGGCGTGACATGTGGCCAGCCATGGGGGGGGGGAGGGGGGGTTGGGTAGATATTTAGGGTTCCTACCACCTTGCTAACTTAGTTCCTAAGGCTTTGACTAGGTAGATAGATATTTAGGTTTCTAAAATATCTAAAAAGTAACATATCTAGATATTTATCAAACCTAGATATTTCTAACATAAAGCTAACATCCTCTACTTAGTCTTCTAGGTTAGTTGCTAACCTCTAGATTAGTGCTAAACTAGGTTAGGAGCTAACATGACACTTAACAACTAATTAAATAATAATAAACTACATAAATCCAAATAAATTCTAATAAATTACCAAAATACCCTTTTGACCAAAAAGTGGTAATTTGATATCCTAATCACATGGTTAGGCTTACATGGTCATGGTTAGTCTCTAGGTTATAAAATCTCTAGGGTTTACACTAGGGTTACACTAGTAGTTAACCAAAGTCATAAGCCATGACTTAGAAAATAGTTTTAATTACACTAAAATCACCAAAAATTATATCATGACTAAATCACCATTATTTAATAATAAAAATAATAAATTTTCAAAATATCCCAATTTTAGAAAACTGGGTGTTACACCTTGTCATCTTTGGCACGAGAATCGTTGGCACAAGAATGGACTTGAGGCACGTAAAACAAAAGAATGTCCTGGCACGGTCGAGTTGCGTAAGTTCTTGTCCGCCGAGGCATTGCCTCGAATATGTTGAAGTCACGAATAGAGTATAGCACGACCCTGTCATTGCGTTGCCAATTATTGGCCGAGATGTCTTGTTCTAAAATAGATCATAAGGCAAGACTAGAAAGACAATCAAGAAGGGATTAAGCTGCACGAAGTAAATGAACGTGTCGATTTTGTATGGGTTGGTGAGGAGCTCACTCCACCAGTACAGTTGAGTACTGACACCCACACAGTTTTTATGTGCAGGCACAGGTAGAAGCTCGTGGGCGGAGCTCGCTTGGATGCATCGAGCCACGGAGTCCCTTAGCGATTCGAAGCGTGCAACCGCGTGAAGTCAAGACTTATAAGGGACATAATGTATGGACATTGCCTTCCGAAGCTTCCGCTGGCTCAAGCATTGTATCGAGAGAACAGAGTGACTTGTACAATGAGAGAAAAAAGTGAGCATAAGAGACTTGTAATCATGGCCTTGCACCTATTGTCACGACCCGCACCCGCTTTTTCGGATACGAGACGTGTCCAAGCCAGCCTACGCCGCAGAGTCGGCGGTAGAACGCTGTCAAGCCCGCAAGAAATAAATGCTCAAACTATAACATTTGCGGCTCATTCACATTTCTAAATTTGTTACAATATTTACAATATTTATAATTAAAGAAAATACAAGGTTTTACAATTAATGAAAATAAAACAACTGCTATCTATTTCTAGGTTTCTGTCTGCAAGTACACCCGAATCTCCCAAGCTAAGTGAAGCCATAGCTAACCTAAAAAATGATAGTTTCCAGTCAGGAATGGAACAAGTACACAAACCGACGGCAATACAAAAATACAATAGAATTAACAAGACATGAAAATAACATATGAGAGATAAAAACTGGAAGATAACTGATGACATAGCACAACAGAGAAGTAAAGGAAAAATAAAAGTCATCTACCTATGTGGTGTGAAATATCATTTTCAACATGTGAACGGCTAGGGGGTAAATACGGCACACCGCACGTGTCGTGTGCAGCTGCTATCATTCAAGATTAGACAAATGGGATAGTTCTGGGTAGTCCACATGTATACTAAGATATTTCCCCTTCCGACTACTCCGTGTGACGAGCGTGTCAACAAGCAGCAAGATATATATATATATAGACATGAAATGAAAAGACTACTATGAATCGAAATCAATCAGAAAGTGCACTTGCCTGAGTCCTTAGCTGGTGAAACCAATAATACCATACCACTCAATGAGCCACAATCAGTCAACACATGCAGAAGTCTCCAGATGCTAAAATAAATAGTACCAACATTCTCAGAATAGTTAAATTAGCTAGGATTGCCTGTCCTTAAGTCCAATTCTGGATACAGGGGTAAAACGATAATTTTGGACAAAAACGATGTCCGCCGTTGGACCCGCTTTGTACCGAAAAGTGTGCCAGAGTCAATGATCTCTAAAGTCATCAAATTATATGTCAACAGGTCTGGTTTTTCGATACGAACCCAACCGTATGTCCAAAGTTGGATTTCGGCGGGCCGTGCACAAAATCGTCCGTTGAGTCGGACCGTGGGGCCCGCAAAACGACGTTCTGATTCAACTGTCTCAGAATCGGACCAAACTTGGCATACAGGACCAGAAAAATGATACGGTCCTACAGGCGTAAGTTTCGTCTCGATCTGACGAACGTGCACAAAGTAATTAGAGAATTTGCACAGAGGCCGATACGGTAAATTTCGACGGATACGCATCAAATTCGTCGCGCACACGCGACCAATTTGAATTCCGTCAAAGCCAACATGTCCACGAAGCCGTTACGCACCTTTCGATGCTTTTGGTTCGTGACCACGTTGCTCGGAATGGCGGGACGGACGTGGTATCAGAGTGATTTATCCTATTTTCTATATTTTCTAAAACTGTTTTTCCTGATTTTTAGCAATGCATAATTTCTTGCACAATGACTCAAAAATAATTCTATCAGTAGCGTTTCGATCCTGTATATGTTGTCTAAATGGTTGTTCAGGTAGTTTTCGTGAATACCGAATATCCTGGCAGAAAAACGGCTTCCAAGTTGGGGTATTTGCCTAAGGCTCTGTTCTGCTTTTCGAACAGTTTTGGTCCAACTTTGGGTCGAACTTCCTGGAAATCTAGAACATATAAAAACAAACCGATTGAAGGGGTTAAGAGTTGGATAGGTTGTCTACCCACCTGAACGATCGGTTCGCAGAATGATCCCCCGTATGCGATAAAAGGTCGTCACGAAGTTTGCTCCCCCGCAGTCCCCTGCTGTCGCGGCTGCCCTGCTTTCAGAGCACGGACGGCCCTTCGCACGGATCTGGAAGGTCGGCGACGCTTGGAAGAGGTCTCCAGGTGGCCGCCAGGGTGTAGGAGGTGGTCGCGGCGTTAGGTGGTTAGGGTTTTTCGTGATATCTCTCTCGATAACTCCCTCTATTTCGTTTCTACATATATATATGTATATGTAATCGGGTGTGGGGGGGTTTCTTGCTGTTGAGTTCGATTCTTAGGCTGGGCTTGCATGCTGCTTGGTTTCGAACAGGGGAAACTAGTATGGGTTCAGGTAGGGGTGTTTAAGTGGGTTCGGGTAGGGGAGTTTTAGTTTAGTTTTTATTAATCTACTTCATTTGTTTTATTTAGTTTAGTTTTTATTAATCTACTTCATTTGTTTTATTCCTTTTCTCCATTCTATTAGCACATATATTCATATGTATATTTTACACACATATACGTATATATATATATATTTATACGTACACTCATTTATATATATTTATATATACGCCACTCACATATATCTATATATATATATACACGTATGCACATATTTATCTATATACACGTATACACATATACACGTACACTCGTATATTTATCTATATATACGTTTACACATATATACGTACACACGTATATTTATTTATATATATGTTTACACATATATACGTATACTCGTATATTTATATTTTTTTAGTATGGGTTCAGGTAGGGGTGTTTAAGTGGGTTCGGGTAGGGGAGTTTTAGTTTAGTTTTTATTAATCTACTTCATTTGTTTTATTTAGTTTAGTTTTTATTAATCTACTTCATTTGTTTTATTCCTTTTCTCCATTCTATTAGCACATATATTCATATGTATATTTTACACACATATACGTATATATATATATATATTTATACGTACACTCATTTATATATATTTATATATACGCCACTCACATATATCTATATATATATACACGTATGCACATATTTATCTATATACACGTATACACATATACACGTACACTCGTATATTTATCTATATATACGTTTACACATATATACGTACACTCGTATATTTATTTATATATATGTTTACACATATATACGTATACTCGTATATTTATATTTATATATATATATATATATATATATATATATATATATATATATATATATATATATCTTTAATAGAGAGTAAGATAATAATAACTATTCATAATAAATAATTCATATACTTAATAACCACACTAATAATATTAATAGTAATAGCAACCCTAATAACACTAAAATTAATCCAATAATATATTTCGGTGAACTCATAAAACACCATTTATTTGGCTCCAAAAATTCGTACAATTATTCTAAAACAAAATAAACTATTAAATATTTAGAAAGTATTTGTCAAGTCCTAAAATAAATAAGAAATATTTGTACACACATAAAATGTCTACATGGCCATCCCTGGTTTCACAGCATGCCTACATAAGCTTGGATTTCGTTTGGGTCCAGTTTGGCTAAATTTGCACAACCGGGTCTCCTAAAATTATAATCTTAATTAAATAATAAATAAAACTTTCGGTAAGGGTTATGTCGCAATTTGGCCTGGTTTTCTTAGTTGGGACTTCATTATGGCTCGACCTTCCCCACCGGGGCTAATACACTAGCCAAAGCATGCTATGGCACTATTCGTGCCACGATTTTAGTCGCCTTGTACCCAAATTTCTAATCATGACTGAAAATCATCTACCGTAATAATTAACTAAATAATTATTTATAAAATCTAAAAATCACCATTTAAATAAAAAAATAAATAATAAAAAAATATTTTAAAAATTTCGGAAAGGGGAGCTACACCTATTGTAATCTGATTGTTCAATATCAACAAAAGAGTTCCTTTGAATAATTATGTTTTGATTCTAAAGTTTTGCTGCATGTTCAATGTTTCTGCTTGGGACTTCTGTGCGACGACCCCGTCGTAGCCGCTGAAATCGGCCGTTATGAAACTGCCTTGTACGAGCACAATCTAGGCTCGTACGGCATCATGCCTTAACGAGGACGATCGCTCCTACGGGAGTTGGGCGTGACATCCGTGCACCGTAACTTAACTCATGGGGCGGGTCAAGGCTATGCCAAGCCTTGGACGATGGGACCGTGCATGCTTTAAGAAGCATTTATGCGGGCGACGCCTATGACATAGGCTAACTCTTAACTTTGTGGCGAAGACTAACTTTCCTTCTTCCAAGCCACGGGACAAAGGATCGAGTGTCATTTTCAAAGCCATCGTGCAACGATTCCAAGCCGACCGTGGGACCTTTTTCCATGTTCTAACTCAATCGACCCAACTTGGGATTATTCCCTTAGCTATATGGATTCGTCTCTTTTATTATCAAGCCTATTTGTTCATTTGAAAACTTTCGTTTTATTAGTGCGAAGGCCAAGCTAAGGCAAGTTCACCGAAGCCATCCACCTGAGCGAGGGGTCGCCTCAACCGAGCGATGTCTCCGAGCAAGCCGTTGCAAGGCTTAAGTCCAAACGCCGTCAGCATTTTGATTCCTCCGATTGACTGAACGGGACGGGGCACTTCAGTAGCAAGTTGGAAGATCGAACCCTATAAAAGGACGACCGCTTTAAGATCCATCAAGCCTAGCAATGGATTCAGGTACGCTTCTGCAATTTAATTTATGTTCTTCGTCTTATGAATCGACAGGGTACAATAAATATCTAACAAGTGGTATCAGAGCCTCCCTGTTTGATTTATGAGTTTGAAGTTTCAGATTTAATTTTGTTGTTGTTAAGGAACTTTAGATCGTCGAATCAAATTTAATTTACAGTTTCAATTATTCGATCAAAGTTAAAAAATGATTTCTTGAGTTTCTTTTTGACCAATCTATGAATGGGCATCATAGACTATATGAATGGATTCAACATTTGGAAGAGTTATAACTTATATTGCTTTGGTGTTGTGCTCAAGTTCAGGTTGAAGTCTTACTTTTGGTAGAAAAAAGTCTAGATTTTTTTATTGGTTGCTAATAGCATAATTTATCATGAATTAAAAACAAAAACAAAACAAAAAAAATTTATACTTTTTTTGACGAATGTCCATTCACGAAGTTTGAGATGATGCCAACAGCAATATTTTCACTATTTGTGTATTTGTTTCATATAAGTGCTTCCTTTGGATTGTAGGCCTTTAAAAATGACAGTCACGCTGAGTTGATCAGGACAGAGTCAAAAGTCACGCTCAGTTGATCCAGACAATATTTACAAATCATGCTGGGGAGGCAGCTCATCATTTGTCAGAGAGTAATTATGACTGACAGCACAACAGTCGAAGAATGTCTCTTCGTATGCCACGTATGCACAGAATTCGAGAGATCACAGCCGTCTATTGCGTGATTTTCGAAATCTTCTTCAGCAAGACTCAACCTTCGTCAAGTTGGCGTACCAAAAGAGCTTCTTGTCATTTAATGTGACTGACAAAAGCAATCACTACCAGAGATTTTGTGTCAGTCGAGGCACGCTGAATCAAGACAGCTGGCAGTTCTATCCCAAATCTGCGTGTATTCTGAAGTTTTCTTCCTCAAGTCTGCGTGGATTCTGAAGTTTTCTTCATCAAAGTCTGCGTAGATTCTGAAGCTTCTTGCCCCAAGTTTGCGTGGATTTTAAAGCTTTCTACCCCGAGTCTGCGTGGATTTCGTCTTCACCAAGTCTGCATGGATTCTGAAGCTTCTTGCCCCAAGTTTGCGTGAATTTTGAAGCTTTCTATCCCGAGTCTGCGTGGATTTCGTCTTCAACAAGTCTGCATGGATTTCATCAAATTGGAGTACGTGGCAGCCATGCCACTGATCTCTCGTCTGCGTGTCCTGTAACTTGCACACGACTCATGCATGATTGCCATGTGTCCAACAGTTACAGGCCACGTCCAGTAACTGCTCACAACCTTGCGTATGTTAAATCCTGTATGATTTTCAACTAAGCACAGGCTGTGAAGACAGTTATCTTTTCAGTTATTATTTTTGACTCTATAAATAGAGTTCTTTTTTTTTCATTCATGGGACGGATACATAGTTATCTACTGTCAAAATTTTGAGAGCTTTTCTTCTTCGCATAGTCCAAGGGATAAAGTGATCGTCTTCTAGATCAGATTCCCACAGTTGTAATTTTCCCAGATACACAATAAATAAAGGAATTTATTTATGGAAAACAAATTGGCGACTCTGCTGGGGAAAAACCATCTCCTCTTCTGAGATGGCAACAACTCAATGCGATACTTCGTCAATCGGCTCGACGAAGAAGGTGATGACGATCCAATTCGATCAACTCGCCTATGAAGAAATGCAGCGGGCTAAGAGTGGTAAGCCCACTACAGCCTCCATCATCACTGCCAAGCCGAAGGGACACTCTATCTATGTCCCTAAGAATCAGTTGGCAGTCAATGGTGAAGTCTCTGCCACAGTGTCTGCTCCTAACACTGGCAAGAACTCTACTGCAAGCACGCACACTCTTGTGCGCTCGAAGATGACAGCAATCAAAGATCACGCTAACAGTACTGGCTCCTTAGCCAAATCTGTTCCAGTGTGTGTCTCCAAAGTTGAAAGTCACGCTGACAGTACTGGCTCCTTAGCCAAATCTGTTACAGCGTGCAATTTCAACCTCAAAAGTCACGCTGACAACACTGGTTCCTTAGCCAAGTCTGTTCCAGCGTGCAATTTCAACCTCAACAATCACGCTAACAATACTGGCTCCTTAGCCAAATCTATTCCAGCGTGTATTTCCAAAGTCAAAAGTCACGCCAACAGCACTGGTTCTTTAACCAAGCCTGTTTCAGCGTGTATTTTATCTAAGAAGAATAGCTCTTTAGCTATCTCTTCCTCTTTGCCAAGTTCTACCAGAACTGGGGGTGGTCTTCCACACAAAGTCCCTTCGAAGAGAAATAACTCTTTAGTTGTTTCTTCTGCTCCTGTAGTTTTTACTTCAGGAACAGCTTTGACTGACAATTTTGTTAGTCAAAGAAAAGGAGATGGTCTTTTGACTACTCTTCCTTATGGACATTTTATGTCTCAAAACTTGAATGAGTCTAAGAAGAAACATTCCTTAATGTTTTCTTCTATGACTTCTTCGAATTGGGCACAGAATTTGTCTAGAAAAGGTCTGTTACCAACCCCTAATCAAGGGGGTGGTTTAACTCTTCCTTCTCTGCAAATATCCAGATCAATGGAAGGAAAACTCCATGTGTCCAAAACCAATGTGTTACCTCCAACTGATCTAAGAACAAAAATTAACACTTCTGGTGTTAAGAAACCATACCAGTTGGAAACAAGGATAAGAGATCCAGACGCAGAGTATGCAAGAAACTATGTGGCTCATATTAATCATTCTCTATATAATCAAGAGCCATCAAGACCCAAGAACAGGAAATATATTCCTCAATCTTCACAAACAGATTTACGAGAATATCTTCAACAGAAGAGAAGAAGTGATTCTGTGTCAAAGAACCATGCTGAATGTGACTTCTATCCAAGAGTCATAATTCAATACAGATGTCAATCAATGGCTCATGATCATGTTGATCATGAATGTGACTTCCAGCCAAGAGTCACAATGCAATGCAGATGTCAAACAAAACGACAATCTGTCTTAAATCAGATTCAGTGTGAACCTATGCCTGATGAAGATGAGCCTTTGTTTGCTTCTGCCAATATGACCTCTCGGGATGCTGGGGGTAGAGTTGATAGTCCAGATGGAGTATTTAGAAATACCAGAGCAAGAGTCCTGGCCTCTAGTCAAAGAAATTTGATCTCTGAAGATGATTCTGAATTCCTTGGAGAATCTAACTTCCCACCTCTTCCTACTGGGGGTAGTTCTCCTATAATTGACTTTGATGCACAAAGCAATGATTCGGAACAAACAACATCTACCAGTTCATCAATAATTCCTCGTACAGTCACGACTTATATGGTTGATGGGAATACTGATGAACCTTCTTCTTCCTTGACTCCTCAAGATCAAAGAATTGCTTCTTTGGAACAACAAATGAAGTCTATGGCTGATACTATGAAGTCGATGTATGAACTCATGGCAACACAGATGCAAAATCGACAGACTGTACCAGATGCCATACCAACTGACACTGATATGAGTCCAGTACAAGTTCCTCCAGCAGTATAATCTAATACTCCTGGACCAGCTCAACCAAACCCTAGTCTCTCTGGAGCTGGGGGTAGTGCTTACAATGCTGTTCCTCCTCCCAACTATTCTCTACAAGTTACAACTCCACAATCTTCTGGAATTGTTAATGAAGAATTGAGGAATCTCAAAACTCAATTCGAGGAATTCAAACAGAAAGATGGTTTACAAAGGTTAGGCATCAAACAACCTTATCCGATAGAATGGAAGCAAGTATCGTATCCTCCTAAATACAAGCCTCCCACTATCTCATTCTATGATGGAACCACTTCTCCAAGTCAGTTCATTAATCACTTTGAAGTGATGACTGATCAGCTGCAACCAAGCGACGCCCTCCTTACTCGGGTGTTTGTTGGATGTCTCAAGGGAACGGCTTATGAATGGTATAGAAGTCTCCCAGATGGGAGCATTACCTCATTTTCCGGTTTCAAACAGATGTTTCTTGAACGGTTCTATGAAGGGCTCAATGACATGACTATGTCTGCTCTTATTAGAATCAAGCAAAAAAATAATGAAACTACAGAAGAGTACATTGAACGGTTTCGAAGAGAAGCTCTGAAGATGCCTCTTGGAACTCCTGATGCTATCACCATCGACACATGCAAATCAAACTTGTTGCCAATCATTAGCATGTGGACAGGATCCACTCAATTCCAAGACTGGCCTTCTTTCATAGTTAGTGCTAAGGCCGCAGAAATTAGTGCTGAAACCTTCAAAGGTTTAGGAGTGCAGATGACTCCTAAAGAAACAGGTCAAGGTACTAACAATAAAAACAATGCTCGCAAGGGAAAAGAAACTCTTGAAGTTAATTTTCAGAGCAAAGATGCATCAACTGTTCAAACCTCTCCTACAACTCAACAACCAAGAACACCTCGCCCCAAAGAAGAATATTCTTTCGATGACGACGATGTCCTTGGTATCTTTGAATGTCTGCTGAAAGGTAATAAGATACAATTACCTGAGATCAAGAAACCTGATGAAGCTGGTAAAACAGATCATCCCAAATACTGCCCATATCACAGAATGCTGGGTCATACAATTCGTACATGTTATGTACTGAAAGAAAAGATCCAAGAAATGATTAAATCTGGAGCTATGTCTCTTACTCCAAAAGAGAAGACCGTCACCTCCAACGTCGTCTCTATGAAATTCGGAGATTTCCCTCCTCAACTCCTTGAAAGTGGGATCGTTCCTATTCCCAAGGCAACTCTTGACATAGTGAATCTTCCTCCTCCACGGTCTGAAGGATTAGTGCCAATCACTTTGGAAATTGGAGAAATCATGTGGATCCATCCTGATCTAGTGGCAGATTTTGAATCGCCTTCTCCTCAAAAGACTACTTCTCGAAAGTCCAAGAAGGCTGGAAAGATTAAATCATGTCATATGACTTCTCTTGGATCTATTCCTGACACAGAGCCAAAAGAGAAAGAAGAAGCACTTGTTAGTGCTACTCGAACGGGAAAACCTTATCTAAAGGATTATTCCAAAAATCCTGAGGATCCTCTTGATATCCCTCCAGCTGATAAAGATGCTTCTAATGTTCCTCCTGAAGAAGAATCATCCACTGAACCTGTTTCTCCCAAGCCTACAGCTCTGGAGAAAGGCAAACAACAGGCTCGGTTTGATAAGCCAATCAAGAAGTCCTCTCCTCTTGGACTTCAGAAGCCTTATAATTTCGACATTTTAGCTCAGCTTGCTAATACTCCAGCTAGAATGTCCCTCTTTGAACTTCTACGTCTTTCCAAAGAGACTCGGGAGACATTAAGTGAAGCACTTCTACAAGCTGACTCTTGTCTTGCACAATTGAAGAAGCCAGATACAGAACCTGCCACTTGCTTACATTGCAACAGTGTATTAGAAATTATCCCAAATATCACCTTTACACAAGATGACATGCTATTGGAGGATAATCGACATGATCGGCCTCTCTACTACACCGGTTATATCGATACAATGAAGATAGATCGTATCCTCATTGATCCAGGGTCTGCTATAAGCATAATGCCAAAGAGTCTGTTGGATGAACTAAAAATCCCTCTTCACAAGCTCTCTAAGACGGTTACTACTATCCTGGGATTCAATCAAAGCCGAAGCGAGCCTTTGGGAAAGATTCATCTAAAGCTTCAGATAGGCGATTTCAGATCCAAAGTCACTTTCTATGTGATCGAGATCGTGGGATCCTATAATCTTCTTCTGGGGAGGCCCTTTCTTCATGAAAATAATGTGGTGCCTTCTACTCTTCATCAGTGTTTTAAATACATTGATAGCAATGGAAGAGTACAAAAAGAAGTTGCTGATATAAATCCCTTCCATGGGGTTGAAGCTTATTTCAATGATTCCCGAATGTACAAAGAAGAGTATACAAGGGTTATACAAGCTATGGAGAAAGAGGATTCACAAAGTGAGACCTTAATAATTTCTGTTAAAGGTCGAACTATTCAGCAACAATCTCCCAAACTCTCTGAAGAAGGTTCTTTCATCATTCCGGTGAGTGGACGGATTTCTCCGTTACCTCAGTCGTTTGCTCAAGACACAATGATTATTCCTGTCAGTGGGCGTACTGTAATTCCTGCATCTCCACATATGAAACAGGATACTCTGCTAATTCCAGTTGGAGGGCAGATTATTCTTCCATCTCAAATTTCAAGGGAGCTCACCTCTTCTGAGCCATTTGTTATCGATCTTAATCGAAACAACGCTTCTTCTCGTTCTTCTTCTCCCCCTTTAGTCATTGGCTTGGCTAAAATCTCTAAGGCTCAGCCTTCTCCCAATGTAAATACTGCTGCTTTTACATTTAATGAAAAGTCTCCATCTTTGCAGTATGCTGATGTGTGTAATTATGTTTATAGTTATTTACATTTGTTAGATGACTTGAACGCAATAACCATAGGGGTTGTACAGACTGTTCATACAGATGTATCCCTAGAACCTGTATAATCTTCATACTTTCTAGTTCCCAGCAGAAAGCCAGGAGACATTCCAATATTCTTCTATAAAGGGCCCCAAAGTCCTTCTGATTTAGAAGATGAAGACAAAAATGATGACACTGGAAGATTACAACTACGTCGTTATAGTCAGCAATCTAAAGACATCATCAAAAATATGGGCTATGACTTCAGGACTGGCCTCAATAGTGGAAAGGGAAAAAAAATGCCTGTTCGTATTCCTCCTCTGAAATATGGAAGGACGAAATGCGGACTGGGCTATATAGCTCCTACTCCTTTTATCACTATTATCCATGAAGATCCCGAGTCTGACGAAGATAAGAGATCTGATTCTTCTAGTACCACTTCTTGGGATTCCGATACAAGTATCGGGGACTTCTACTGCAACATTCTGTCTTCCAACATGGTTTTCATTGACCATTCTGAAGAAAGTGATGAAGACGAAGAAGAGTTTGAAATCTCACCTGAATCGGAACAATGGGCCCAAAGATTAGATAATCAATGGGAGTTCCGTTTCGAGCAAAAAGAACCTCCGACTGAAGACAAACTTGTTCAAATAGATGTTGGTGAAGAGGGATCTCCCAAACCAATATTCATTAGTGAAAGTCTTTCTGAACCTGATAAGCAAGACATGATCAAACTCATTCGTGACTACATCGACATCTTCGCTTGGAGTTATGAAGATATGCCAGGACTTGATCCATAAATTGCAACTCACAAGCTCAATATCTTGCCAAATGTCAAACCGGTCAAACAACAACAGCGACGATTTCGTCCAGATATTATGGATGCAATTGAAGTTGAAGTCAATAAACTCATAACCTCCGGGTTTATTAGAGAGGAACAACATCCCGATTGGGTGGCTAACATAGTTCATGTCCTTAAAAAGACTGGCAAGGTCAGAGTATGCATAGACTTCCGCGATCTCAATACGACATGTCCTAAAGACGAATTCCCTCTACCAATCACTGATGTCATGATTGATAATACCTGTGGATTTGAGCGGATGTCATTCATGGACGGGTATTCTGGATACAATCAGATTAAAATGTTTCCAGATGACGAGAAGCACACTTCTTTCAGAACGCCGATCGGTACATACTGTTATACAGTTATGCCATTCGGTCTCAAGAATGCAGGAGCAACTTATCAACGAGCTATGAGCACTATATTCCGTAAACATTTGCGAAAAACAGTCGAATGCTATGTTGATGATATTGTAGTCAAAAGTCGACAAAAGGAGGATCATATCCAAGATTTGAAGACTATATTTGATCTAATACGTAAACATCAATTAAAGATGAACCCTACTAAGTCCTTCTTAGGCGTCTCTAGTGGTAAATTTCTCGGCTTCGTCATTACCTCTAAAGGTATACACGTGGATCCCGAGAAGATCAAAGCCATCCAAGAGATGCGTCCTCCACGCACCTTAAAAGAGCTACGAGGATTTCAAGGAAGGATCGCTTATATCAGGAGATTCATCTCTAATTTATCAGGACGCTGCAGACCATTCAACAAACTTATGAAGAAAGGAGTTTTTTTTGTCTAGAATGATGAATGTCAGAAAGCATTCGATGATATAAAACAATATCTGATGAGCCCTCCAGTATTGGTACCTCCCGTTTCAGGAATTCCATTTCTCCTATATACTCGAGCAATGAGTCATTCATTGGGTGCATTACTCGCTCAAAAGAATCAAAATGGTCATGAACAAGCCATCTACTATCTCAGTCGTACTATGACCGGAGCTGAACCTCGATATTCACCGGTCGAAAAAGAATGTCTAGCCTTAATGTTCGCTGTTCAAAAGACATGACATTATATCATTGGCCAGACTATTCATGTCATCTCCAGGATCAATCCTATACGGATCATGATGAAGAAACCCAGTGTTTTGAATTCTCGATTAGCTAACTGGGGAATCCTACTTGCACAGTATGACATGCATTATATTCCTCAGAAGTCAGTCAAAGGACAAGCTTTAGCTGATTTTCTGGCTGCTCATTCAATTCCAGAAGATTCAAAACTCTATGACGAAATTCCAGATGAAGTCCTAGATTCAAACCAAATTGCTGAAAAAAAATCCTACTTGGCGTCTATTCTTTGATGGAGCTTCAAGGATAGGTCCTAATGGTGATGTTGTCGCTGGAGTTGGAATCGTTCTTGTATCGCCAGAAGGTCTTGCTATCCAAAGAGCTTATTCTCTCGATCAGCCGTGTTCAAACAATGTAGCTGAGTACAATGCATTACTCATTGGTCTTCAACTCGCTAAACATCTAAATATTTAATATTTGGAGGCGTACGGAGACTCTAAACTCATTGTCAATCAGATAAAGGGTACTTATGAAGTCCGCCATCAAGATCTGGTTCCTTATCATAGATCAGCTATAATTATGGCTTCTTCGTTTGAAGAATTCTTCATTGAACATGTTAGACGAGCATGTAACACAGAAGCTGATGCTCTAGCTAATCTTGCAGCGGTATTGGCTATCCCAATTAGACGACAACAAATGATTCTTGTTCGCAATCGAGAATTATTTCATCTTGAAAATAACCTGACCCTAGGACTTCCAGTTGACACTGAAGAATCAACATCTCATGACGTCAACACAACAAGAGGATTTGGATTTAGTCGTAAATCTTCATCATCTTCATCTGATTCCAGCATGGAATTCATCTTCAGTCATTCGGCCGAGAATCAAAATACGGATACGGATTGGAGACTTCCTTTCTTAGATTTTGTATTGTATGATATTCTTCCGGTTGATCCGAGTGAAGCAGCATCTATCAGACGACGATCATTCCGATTCTATTATAATCATACAACAAAGACCTCATATCATCGAGCCTATGATGGTTTACTTCTCCGATGTGTTGCCGGTGACGAGGCTCAACAAATTATTCGTGAAGCACATGATGGAATTTGTGGAGCACATCAGCCTGGACCAAAACTTTAAGACCGTATTCGACGTATGGGTTATTATTGGCCTACTATGGTATCAGACGCCATCGAATATGCAAAGAAGTGTAAAGCTTGTCAAATCCATGCGGATTTTATTCATCAACCTTCGGAATTTCTACATCCGACGGCAGCATCATGGCCCTTCGAAGCTTGGAGCATGGACATTATTGGTCCGATCAATCTGCCGTCATCCAAGGGTTATCGGTTTATTCTTGCAATAACCGATTACTTCTCCAAATGGGCCGAAGCCATTCCTTTGTCTGAAGTTAAGACGTCCAATGTCATTTGCTTTATTAAGCACCACGTCATCTACAGATTTGGTGTTCCTCGACGCATTATTCATGATAACGGACCACAGTTCGTCAGTCAGAAGTTTACTCGATTCTGTGACGATCACCGGATCAACAATATGGCTTCTACCGCATATAATCCGGCAGCTAACGGATTAGCAGAAGCTTTCAACAAGACCATCATCAAACTCCTAAAGAAGTTTGTCTCTACTAACAAACGTAATTGGAGTGAGAAGCTCGGTGAATGTTTGTGGGCTTATCGCACTACAGTTCGTAATGCTACTAAATGTACACCCTTCTCTCTGGTGTATGGTTATGAAGCTGTTCTTCCATTAGAGATTCAAATTCCTTCTTTAAGGATAGCAATCGCTAATGAACTCACTACAGAAAATAATGATCGTCTTCGACTTCAAGAATTAGAAGCTCTGGATGAAAAGCGATTATCTGCTCAACAGAATATTGAATTCTATCAAGCTAGAATTTCAAGAGCTTTTAATAAGAAAGTCAGAATTCGGGCGTATCAAAAAGGAGAACTTGTTCTAACTGTCAGACGTCCTATGACTATGACTCATATGAGCAAGGGCAAATTTGACGCAAAGTGGGAAGGACCCTATATTGTGAGCAAAGTTTTCTCAAATAGAGCTTATCAACTCTCAGAATTGGATGGTCGAAAAGTTTTGATGCCTATTAATGGCAAATTCCTTAAAAAGTACTATGTATAAATGTAAATGCTTGTAATCATCAGACAGTTTCATGTTTAGAAATAAAATTTTTATTTTATTTTTATCATGAATGATGATACATGATATTAAAGAAGATCACTATCATCCTTTTCTACATTTGGATGTGGGCCACTGCCGTCCTTCTCGAAGACGTGATCAGCAAAAGAGTCGAGAACCTCCTTGCTAGAACCCACGAGGAACTTGCAAACGGCCATCCTCATGGCTTCTTCTTCTTCAGTCTTTCCTGGTTCGAGCAGGAAATCCAGAATGTCCCTTGGTGGCTTGGGTACAAACGAACCTTCGCCTGCTTCCGTCTTCTTCGATTGAACTGGATCAGCAGGGTGTTCTTCAGTGCCTTTCTGAACTTTTGAGGCAATTCCAGTTTTCTTGAATGCTTCTTCAGACGACATTTTTATGTTTGAAAGAAGAAGTGTTCGTTCTTGTCAAATTTCTGCTATATTTATAGGCAGAAGTTCTACAAATAATAAAACGTCACGTTCATCCGACGGTTCATCCATCCATTAATTGCGTTCATCCGATGATTCATCCGTTCATTTATTCGTCCGTTCATGATCTTCTATCAATTTATTAAAGTGGGGATTCGTTATTGATCATGTTTTCATAACCTCTGAATCAATTCCGAATCTACTTGCTCATTTGTTATTTTTGACCTCTACATAGAAATCAATCTATTTTCTTTTGAGTTCCTACATATTATCACGTCCATAATACCTCTGATAATATCATATACTCTAAAATAGAAAAGAAGATTTCATTATCTATCATGTCCACAATTCATCCACAAATACAAATCTTTGAGCATAGAAGAATTATCATTTCCATTCTCATTTCACCACAAAAAGTCTATTACATTTTCTTAGACTTTCTTATAAATCATAATGGAAATCTATTAAGCCTATCTTCAACTACAAAAATAATACACGTATTATACTGACTTACCTTCAAGTTTGGTGCTAAGGATTGGCAAACTCATGTTTGATACAGTGCGCAGAAGTCGAACATTAGAAAATATTGATTTCCTGTTTGAGAGTGAAATCTTCCAAAAATTTCATTCTCAGAGAAGAAGAAGAGGAATGGGAGATGAGTATCTGTGAAACTCTTCTATCTATTTAAAGGGCAAAGTACAAGTCTATTCTTGGAAAAGATCCGCATAAATAGCGCTCGTAAACCGTGGAATGAGTGTTACGTGTGCTTTGGAAGACAGAGCAACATTGGAAATAGTCAAAGGGTGCTAATTAATATTCTTCATTAATGCACGCAGATTAAACACAGAAGTTGTACTTCATTCTTCAAGACAGGCACTGATAGCCTTACAAAAGACAAAACAAAAAGAGTGCAACAAAAGCACAAAAGACACGCTCTATTTTCCAGAGCGACTGAGCTTAATGCCTAGTTCTTCTACGCTTTTGACCCCCATGCGGTGTAACAGAGCCTTCAACATTTCACGCTGCTCTATGAGGCTGCGCCCATCAGAAGAGAACGAGCCATCTAAGCTAAAATAGCTCAAGAAATTCTTGGCTAGTTGCAAGGGATCATCTTTGAGTTCGAAGACAAGGGGCTCTGGCTCTTCACCCCCAAAAGTGGGGTCACCATGGGAACAAAAGCCCAACTTGCGTGCTTCTTCCTCAGCTTTCTCTTTTGGTGTCATGTTGACGTAAGATGAAGATTAAATGAATCCTCTCCCTGTTTATATAACAGAGCTCGCCGGCGGTTCATATTCCACCATAAACTGGATGTAATCAGTCTCAGAAAATGAAGAGTCATCATGACATTTAATAAGTTCATTTGGATATTCTCAAAGAACTTCGAAGTCTTTCCGACTTCCGAAAAATTTGAAGTCATCTCAGCATGACTGATTTCATTTTATCATCTTATTTTCAAAGTATTTCGAAAATTTTGAAGTCTTTTCAATTTTTCGAAAACTTTGAAGGGGGTCTTGTAGGCCTTTAAAAATGACGTCACGCTGAGTTGATCAGGACAGAGTCAAAAGTCACGCTCAGTTGATCCAGATAATATTTACAAATCACGCTGGGGAGATAGCTCATCATTTGTCAGAGAGTAATTATGACTGACAGCACAAGAGTCGAAGAATGTCTCTTCGTATGCCACGTATGCACAGAATTCGAGAGATCACAGCCGTCTATTGCATGATTTTCAAAATCTTCTTCAGCAAGACTCAACCTTCGTCAAGTTGGCATACCAAAAAAGCTTCTTGTCATTTAATGTGACTGACAAAAGCAATCACTACCAGAGATTTTGTGTCAGTCGAGGCACGCTGAATCAAGACAGCTGGCAGTTCTATCCCAAATCTGCGTATATTCTGAAGTTTTCTTCCTCAAGTCTGCGTGGATTCTGAAGTTTTCTTCATCAAAGTCTGCGTAGATTCTGAAGCTTCTTGCCCCAAGTTTGCGTGGATTTTGAAGCTTTCTACCCCGAGTCTGCGTGGATTTCGTCTTCACCAAGTCTGCATGGATTCTGAAGCTTCTTGCCCCAAGTTTGCGTGGATTTTGAAGCTTTCTACCCCGAGTCTGCGTGGATTTCATCTTCAACAAGTCTGCGTGGATTTCTTCAAATTGGAGTACGTGGCAGCCATGCCACTGATCTCTCGCCTGCGTGTCCTGTAACTTGCACACGACTCATGCATGATTGCCATGTGTCCAACAGTTACAGGCCACGTCCAGTAACTGCTCACAACCTTGCGTATGTTAAATCCTGTATGATTTTCAACTAAGCACAGGCTGTGAAGACAGTTATCTTTTCAGTTATTATTTTTGACTCTATAAATAGAGTTCTTTTTTTTCATTCATGGGACGGATACATAGTTATCTACTGTCAAAATTTTGAGAGCTTTTCTTCTTCGCATAGTCCAAGGGATAAAGTGATCGTCTTCTAGATCAGATTCCCACAGTTGTAATTTTTCCAGATACACAATAAATAAAGGAATTTATTTATGGAAAACATGGATAACATGTAGAGATCCTTTGGTTTATGTTTCCATGATGAGAGCAAATAAGGTGATACTCAAGTAGTAAATTGTGTGGACACAATATATTTTTCAATACCATTTAGTAGTATTCGTCCAGTATAGCATGTCATCTTCCTTATTGTTATTAAGACGTAAAGATTTTCTTTTGCTCACGGTATTGCTATTCGTCGTCGGCATAATAATTGAACCACTTCTTTTATATTATTTGGCTGGTCTTGACTCTTAAGTGTTTCGGATCCGATGGTTGGAATTTTGTTTATTTATTTATTTGTAATCCATAGTTTGAAATCATATGGATTCTGATTTCTCAGGATGCAAATTGGTAATATGTATATACACATATTATATAATCAGGCTCCAATCTAATCTTCTTCTTCTTCTTTTAAAGATTTTCTTTAGATATTTGAATATTTAAAGAGGAAAGAGGTGATGTTAATGCTCAGTTTAGACAAAATATGTTCAGCTTGGATATATATTTTGGATTTATTATTTTCAGTTAATATCTTTTCTTTCTTTCTTTTTTTGGATGCATATCCTCAGTAGATTATTACATGAATTTTGTTATGTTGATAATATCCAGTTTTGTTAAATTAAAATTCATGTTTATGCTTTTGATTACTTTATTTCAGTAATAATCTTATAAATATGCATGTATATAAGATTTTGGACATGATTCGATTTTGTAAAATTTAGTCAACATTCAAATTTATTGGTGCCTTTTGGGACTAGCAATAGTCGTCTAATATTCTAAATAGACCCATTGAAACAAGATGTCGCCAAAGTGACCTCTCTTGCGTAGATAGTCTACGAGGGATGTTGGATGTTTGTGTGTGTAAATTCATGCGAGTATTAGCCGGCCCAAAGGAAGGTTAATACTTGGCCGAATTGCACACATACTTGTGATGATAAATGTGTGACAATTATAAGATTTATATGTGAATAATAACTCAATCCAAAGATAGGTTTATTATTTGACATGACTTATTGTCAACATTGGATCATTATACCAAGAATATCACTTGCAGTTAATATCATTGTCCAAAGACTTGATATTAATGATGTACTAGGTATCTTGAGATGGGGTTCAGCATTATTTGAATTTGTTTGACGATATTTTATTATTTGGTTATTAAATAGAGCATGTCTGTTTTGTTGCTTTGTTCTCTTTACAGTTAATGTTGTTAAAATATCTGCCAATAAGATTTTAATTTTCATGTTTAATGGGATAAACTTTAAGGGCAAAAAAAAAATGAATACAGTAGCTGCTAAGGGTCCAGCTCAAAAGAAATAATAATATAAAACTAAGGGTTGTTCTTTTGTGATAAGACATGATACATAAGGAAGAAATGTACAAATTACCACGCATGACGGATAAAGAAAAGTACATTTCTAAATTTGGTCTATTCTGAGGTTAATTTAGATTTTGTACCTAGAAACACATGGTGGTTAGATTCTGGTGCTGCTACCCACATTAGTGTTTATAGACAAGGTTGTTTGAGTTACTGAAAGCCAATTGATGGTAAAAGATACATCTATGTGGAAGACGACAAATCGGTAGAAGCGAAAGCAATAGGACATTTTAGGTTATCTTTAGGAACCAATTATTATTTGGATTTGATATACACTTTTATGTACCGTCTTTTAGACGAAATTCAATTTCAGTTTCCTTAATAGACAAATCTGGTTATCATTGTTCATTTGGAAATAATAAGTTTAGTCTATCTTTAAATCTAAATATTATTGGTAACGGTTCCTTTAAGATTTATGATCGTTTATATTCAGTTGAAACTATTGCAGCTTAAATAAAACCTTGCAAGTGGAGTCATGTGGTGCTAAACACAAAATTAACATTAATAAAAATTTAGCCTCATTATGACATAAGCGATTAGGTCACATCTCTAGAAATAGAGTTGAATGACTTGTGTCTGATGAGATTTAGATTTCATTGACTTTATAGACTTTAATGTCTATATTAATGTGTAAAGGAAATACAGACCAAAGTTCAATTGTAAGCAGCTACTTTATTGGCTATACTGACAGATCAAGGGGTTGATAATTATACAATCCCACACTAAGAAAAAAAATTTGGGACGAGAAGTATAATATTTTTGAGGATGTTGAGTTTGGAAGAGAAATAAAGTTAGGATCATTGTCTTTGAGAAGGAATCAATCACGATTCCTACTATTATTTTTGATAATGTGCAGGATTCTATACCTGTCATGATCAAGAAGTGAATTCAGAGCCTCAATAAGACAATATCGAATTACCTCTATAAGTCCTTGTTGAGATACCTTAACAACGACAATGTAGCGGCACCCCATTCAAGATAAGGTAATTATTCCTAAGGAACAAACTCAACAACCTCAAGAACCGGTAATATTAAGATGGTCCACCAGAGAAAGGAGAAATATAATTTCGGATAATATTTGTCATATTTCTCTAGAACGTGAGAAAGACTGTAGATACTGGAAGATGATCTAATCAACTTCCGTCAGGCCATGGAAAGTTACAGTTCTCAAAGTGGATTGATACAATAAATAAGGAGTATAAGTTCATGTAAGACAATAAAGTTTAAAAATTTGTCCCATTACCAAAAGGTATGAAGTTCATTGGTTGCAAATGGATATTTAGAACCAAAAAGGATTCGAAGGGTCATGTGGAAAGGTATAAAGTACGTCTTGTAGCTAGTAACTTTACTCAAAATTTTGGGATTGATTTTAAAGAGTTTTTTTCTCTTCGGTATCTTTAAAAAACTCCTTTAAAATAATCATAGCACATGTTGTACATTTTGATCTTGAATTACATTAAATGGATGTCAAAACGACATTTCTCAATGGTAACATTGATGAAATAGTTTATATGGTACAACCAGAAAAATTTGTGTCGAAAGACCCAAAGAATATGGTTTGCAAATTGACAAAATCTATTTATGAACTCAAGCAAGCTTCTCGTCAAAGGTACTTCAAGTGATTATCTCGTTTGGTTTTGAGATGAACATTGTTGAAGATTGTGTGTATCACAAGTTCAGTATAAGTATGAATAATTTTCTGGTTTTGTATATTGATTAAAGTATTCAATGCAAACCAGGTGACACCTCTCGTTAAAGGAGACAAATTCGGTCTCAATCAAGTATCCTAAGGTTAGCCTTAAAATTAAGAAAATACAATAGAATTTTCCTTCATGATCAGTTATAGGAAGTTTAATTTATGCTCAAGTACGTACACGTCAGGATATTGCGTACATATTAGGATGTTAGGCAGATATTTAAGCAAATATGGATGAATCATTGGGTAGCAGCCAAACTACTTAAGTAATTAATAGAGAACAAGAAATTATATGCTCTTTGTAGGAGATCGGATAATTCTGGAGATCATAAGGTATCCCGACTCCGATTTTGTTGGATGCCAACACAGCAGGAGATCCACATCAGGTTATGCTGACTAATGGAGATATATTTTGGATGAGTGTCAAACGTGCACTCATAATTTCTTCTACCATGGCAGCAAGGTTTATAACATGCTGTGGGGCATCTATTTAGGGAATATGGTTGCAAAATTTTGTTACAAGGCTGCGCCTACAGTACGATGTTGAAAGACAACATAAAATTATGGTGTGACAATAAATTAGCAGTACTCTATTCTAATAACAACAAGAACTTGAATAAGTCAAAGGATATTGACATAAAATTTCTATGTCACGACCCGCACCCGCTGTAAGGGCACGTGTGCGTAACAGCGCCCAGCCCACACCGTAAAAATGGTGTGGAACGTTGTTGGTTTACTACTCTAACAACAGTTTATATAATATCAAAAACCTGTCGAGAATATGGTCAACTCCGAACGGAGGACAAGCAATGATAATATATGAGTGCTCAATCACAACTCTAAGATGATAAAGTAAATACTGAAAGATAAAGACAACACGACGATAAAATATAACCTGTCAAGTCCAAACACAAAGAATATACAAGTCTAAGTCCAAGGTCTCTAATACAAGCCAAAATAATAACAGTCCCAAGAGTGACTGGAGACAAGGTCCAGTACAAAAACCTACTCTATCTACAGGGTAGGCGGTATCTCGTCCTGCGGTACTGCACCCTGCGGATCTAGGATATCTGTCTCTAAACCTACTACGTCCGGTGGGCCATAGTAAGTGCAATAATAGTCATCCTCTGCATCTGTAAATATTTTCAACATATCCAGTCAGGATGGAACGAGTACATATATCTCATAACATATCTCAAGATAGAATAAAAGCCATAAGACTGTAAATAGATCATATACAATGAAATCATGAAGTGTACATATATGTATCATGGCATGGTAAGCTGTAGAGCTAGAGCTAGAACAGGAAAGTAGAACTGATCATGGTATGTACACAAATCAAGGTAAGCCATCTATCCAATGTGTGTGAGTAGTAGTTTCAACTTGTGATCGGCTTGGAAACCTGTAAACAACTGGCCTGGCTAGTCATAAGTGCGGTATATGACTAACACTATTCAAGAATGCAAGATGGATTTGATCACAGGCATACGCTACTACTCCCCCACCCCCAACTGGTAGAATGGACCCAAACAGGACACGTCACCGTACGGAATTCTATGAGAAGGGAGCAAGTCTTCTCTAGAATCGGTGACCACATATTGCGCAAGAGCTACAAGGGAGCTTACACAATACATCCCAAGCTAACAAGGAGTAACATCTCTCGTCGAGATCCAGGAATACCAATCCGGGAGAACCATGTGTCAGGAATGAGCATATCTACACTAAGTACCTGAATCATAACAGTTATCATAAATTGGAAAAAAGTTATCACAGAATGTACTCGCCTGTGATATGATATAATATGTCAACTGGATCCAATGCAGCGCCTCGAGGACCTATAAATAACAAGACGTATCAAAACTATGTTTAGAAAGTAAAGTCAAATCAAATTAAATCCTATTCTGTCATTCTAGGTCAAGACAAGTCTAGTTAGGTCAACCTTGGTCATAGGAGAATATTGGAAGTCAACCCATATCCGAGTCCATCTTGAACACCGAAACCCATATCTTGGCCGTAGGCCAATATCTTAATTTACCCTTTCACTAAATTCGACTCACTCACAAACCCTCTCTAATTTGATTTCCTACATTCCCTTCTCCTTCTCCTTCTCCTTCTCCTTCTCCTTCTCCTTCTCCTTCTCCTTCTCCTTCTCCTTATTCTTATTCTCCGTCTTATTCTTCTTCTTATTTTCCTTCTCCTTATTCTTCTTCTTATTCTCCTTCTCCTTATTCTCCGTCTCCTTCTCCTTATTCTCCGTCTTATTCTCCGTCTCCTTCTCCTTATTCTCCGTCTTATTTTCCTTCTCCTTATTCTCCATCTCCTTCTCCTTATTCTCCGTCTTATTCTCCGTCTCCTTCTCCTTATTCTCCGTCTTTTTCTCCGTCTCCTTCTCCTTATTCTCCGTCTTATTCTCCGTCTCCTTCTCCTTATTCTCCGTCTTATTCTCCGTCTCCTTCTCCTTATTCTCCGTCTTATTCTCCGTCTCCTTCTCCTTATTCTCCGTCTCCTTCTTCTTATTCTCCGTATACTGATGCTCTTACTACTATTCCTGCTAACTGCTGCTGCTGCCAGTGCTATGGCTAATGCTGCTGCTACTGCAGTAGCTGCTGCTGCTGCTCCTGCTTCCTACTGCTATTGCTACTACTTCTTATTCTCTTCATTCCCTCCCTCTATATATATATATATATCTATCTATATATTTATCTAAACATCTAGTTATCTATCTATATATATATATATATATATATATATATATATATATATATATATATATATATATATATATATATATATATATAGACACTCACACACATACTCCTACCTATATATATAAATACATACACACACACATATATATATATATAAATATAAATACATACACACACACATGTAAATATATATAGACACACACACACACTAAAACACACACTCTCATGACACCACCACCACCACTCTCCTCTACGCACACACATAATACATATATATATATATATATATATATATATATATATATATATATATATATATATATATATATATATATATATATATATATATGTATATATATATGTACATATATATATATATATATACATATATATATATATATGTATATATATATGTACATATATATATATGTGTGTATATATATATATATATATATATATATATATATATATATGTGTGTATATATATATATATATATATATAGATATATATATATATATATATATATATATATTGTTTTTTTTATATATATATATATACCACATATATATATATGTACATATATATATACATATAATATATATATATGTATATATATATATATATATATAGTATATATATTATAAGTATATATATATATATATATATATATATATATACATATATATATATATAAAAAAAAAAAATATATATATATATAGATATATATATATATAATATATATATATATATATATATATATATATATATATATATATATATATATATATACACACACATATATATATTCCTCTCTAAAAAGGAAAACCCCTAATAAATCCTTAAACTAGGTTTTTAGGAAAACCTATAAAAGCTATGGTCATAATGTGGAGAATGATCTCCTCTACATTTATTGTGAAGGAATAAATGCAAGAGAGGAAATTAATGGGGGTTAATGAGCATACCTAGAATTGGTTTCCTTGAGGAAGAAGAAGCTTCAAAAGAAAAGAGTGAAATGAAGAGAGAGAGATTAATTTGTGGTGAAGGAAAGAGAGGGGGGGTTGCTCTACACATGGCCGGCCAAAGGGGGTGTTTAATAGGTTTGGGTGGAGACTCATTAGGCCTCCGAACCCATTAGACTTAGTTTGGTTCGGTTTGAATTGGTTCAACTCCAAATTGACTAATTAAGTCTCTAAATGACTAGTTAAGACATGGGAGTATGGTTTATTAGTTTTAGCCTAGTTAGGATGGCATGTGGGCCAAGCCCAGCTAGTATTGGGTCCCACTAGTGTCCAGACTATCCGGGTCTCCAACTTAAGTCCGAATTGTATAAAATTCAAACTAAATCAAACAATTCCCTAAAAATCCTATAAAATCAAATAAAATTTCCAAAAATTATAAAACTTGGAAAATGACAAAAATACTCCTAATTCGAAAACTGGAGGTGACAAATCTATCCTCCTTAAAAGAATTTCGTCCTCGAAATTGAATGAGAACTAACACAGCAACATGAATAGAACAAGGAAGGAAACGAAAGAATTTTACCTCAAGGCTCGAAGAGATATGGGAATCGCTCCCGCATGTTGTCCTCTCTCTCCCAGGTAGACTCACCTGGAGAGTGGTGCCTCCATGCAACGCGAACCAAGGGAATGACCTGGTTCCGAAGCACCTTCTCTCTTCGGTCTAAGATCTCAACCGGCTTCTCTGGATAGCTGAGTGTCGGTCCCACTTCGATCTCGGAGTGGTCCAAGATGTGACTGGGATCTGCCACGTACCGTCTCAGCTGCGACACGTGGAACACGTTGTGCACTCCCTCTAGTGCGGGCGGTAACTCCAGTCGGTAAGCCACTGCACCGACCCTGCCCAAGATACGGAAAGGTCCGATGTATCGTGGACTAAGCTTTCCGCCGCCACAAAACGAACCGTGCCACGCGTCAGAGAAATCCGCAGGAACACAAGATTATCAACCTAGAACAAAACACAAGGCTTAGAGCTTGATCTAAAACAATCGCAATCAGACTCAAATACTAGAAAAATCTAAACTATACATCAAACTCCAACGGCCTTCGGTGGCTATCGGCCCAATGCCGCTGCCTATCCTGTGCCACCCGAAGTCTATCTCTGAGAACCCTGACCTTCTCCGCAGCATCCACTACCATCTCAGGGCCAAGCAAAACCCTCTCGCCGACATCATCCCAAGATAAGGGAGTACGGCACCTCCGTCCGTATAGAGCCTCGAAAGGTGACATCTCTATACTGGCTTGGTAGCTGTTGTTGTAAGCAAACTCTACCAAGTGAAGGTGGTCCTCCCAAGATCCCCCGAAGTCCAAGACACAGGTACGCAGCATATCCTCGAGGGTCTGAATCGTACTCTCCGACTGCCCGTCTGTTTGGGGGTGGTATGCGGTACTGAAGTTGAGCGATGTGCCCAAGCTAAGCTGCAAACTCCTCCAGAAGTGGAAAGTGAATCGGCTATCCCGATCCGAGACTATACTCACTGGAACCCCGTGTAATCGGACTATCTGCCACACTTACATCTCGGCCAACCTCTCCGAAGACAAACCTACCTTGAAAGGCAAAAAGTGGACCGATTTGGTCAATCGATCAACAATGACCCAAATCGCATCCTTCCCTCCTGGAGAGCGCGGAAGCCCAGATACAAAGTCCATAGTGATATGCTCTCACTTCTACTCTGGAATGGGTAGTGGCTGGAGCAATCCACCGAGTCTCTGCCTCCCGGCTTTCACCTACTGGCATACCAAGCATCTAGAAACGAACTGAGCCACCTCGCGTTTCATGCCATACCACCAAACATGCTGTCTCAAGTCTCTATACATCTTGTTGGCTCCAGGATGCATAGAGTACTGAGAACGATGCGCCTCCTAAAGAACTCCTCCCGAAGTCCTCCGTTCGGCACGCACAATCCGGTACCATGCCTCAACGACCCATCTTTCGCTATAGAGAACTCATCCAACAGTCCTGCCCGGACCTGCTCCCTGATGACCCTCAGAGCCTCATCCTCAAACTGAGCTGCCCTGACTCTGTCCATCAGCTCTGACTGCACCTGGAGACCCCACATCTGCTCCTCGAACCTAGGAACTATCACCTCTATGCCCAAGCTCTCCAGATCTGCCAGAAGGTGACGATCCATCGTCAAAAATATGGCCACGGAATACCTGCTCAAAGCATCCGCAACCACGTTGGCCTTTCCCGGATGGTACTGTAAGGATATATTAAAATTCTTCATCAGCTCTAACCATCGCCTCTGCCTCATATTCAGCTCCTTCTGGGTAAACACGTACTTCAAGCTCTTGTGATCTGTATAGATCTCAACTCGCTCTCCGTACAGATAGTGTTTCCACAGCTTCAAAGCAAAGATGACCGCTGCCAGCTCCAGATCTTGGGTAGGGTAGTTCCTCTCATGAGGACGTAACTGCCTAGATGCATAGGTAATCACCTTCCCGTGCTGCTGAAGTACACAACCCAAACCCCGTCCTGAAGCGTCACTGTAGATCATATAACCACCAGATCCAGATGGCAGCGTCAAGATAGGAGCTATAGTCAACCTCGTCTTTAGCTCCTCAAAGGCGGCCTGGCACTCCTCGAACCAAACAAACTCCTCGTCCTTCCAGGTAAGTCAGGTCATCGGCTGGGCAATCCTGGAAAAGTCCTGCACGAACCTCCGGTAATAACCTGCCAGACCCAGAAAACTTCGAACCTCTCCTACTGAGCTCAACGTAGACCAGGACTCCACTACAGAAATCTTCTTCGGATCCACTGAAATCCCCTCGCCAGAGACAACATGGCCTAGGAACTCTATGCGATCCAAGAAGAACTCGCACTTTGACAGCTTCCCATACAGCTGCTCCCTCCTGAGAGTGTCCAACAAAATCCTCAGGTGCTCCTTGTGCTCCTCTGGCGTCTTCGAATAGATGAGAATGTCATCAATGAAGACCACCACAAACTTGTCAAGGTACTGATGAAATACCTTGTTCATCAAGTTCATGAATACCGCCGGGGCGTTGGTCAACCCAAACGGCATGACGGTATACTCATACTGGCCATAGCGAGTCCGAAATGCAGTCTTCGGAATGTCATCCCGCTTCATCTTCAGCTGATGATACCCGGTACGCAAGTCGATCTTCGAGAACACCCTCGCCCCGCTCAACTGGTCGAATAAGTCATCAATCCTTGGTAAAGTATACTTGTTCTTGATGGTAAGGTTGTTGAGCGCCCTGTAATCAATGCACATACGTACCATACCATCCTTCTTCGGAACGAAAAGAACTGGCGCGCCCCAAGGTGAAGAACTAGATCGGATAAAGCCCTTGTCCTCCAGCTCATCGACCTATTTCTTCAGCTCCGCTAACTCACTGTTGTTGATTCTATAGACGTGCTGTGAAATAGGCTCAGCGCCCGGCACTAGGTCTATAGAAAACTTAACATCACGATCTGGCGGCATCCCGGGCAACTCCTCGGGAAAGACATCCAAGAACTCAGCAATAAATGGATGTAGCAACACCGGCCCCGCCAACAACGCTCCGCAAAATCCATCTACTGGCTCCGCTGCACCCCTGGTGAACTCAAACTCCGGATCTCCCGGCAGCCTGAACAGAATCCTGCCTCCCCTACAATCTATGCTAGCATGGAGCATGCTCAACCAGTCCATACCGAGTACCACATCGTAACTCGGAAGTAGCATTACGAGCAAACACGCACTCAGCTCCCGGCCTCTCAAAGAAACTCTCCGCCCCTTGCAAACATTATTAACCAGGATGATGCCATTCCCAGTCATAATCTTGTAAGTCCTACCAAGATACTCAGCAATGATATTGTGCCTAAGAGCAAAAGAAACAGACACAAAACTGTGCGTATCACCAGAATCAAATAAGGCTAAAGCTGGAAAAGAATCGAGCAGAACAGAACCTGCGACAACATCCGCTATAAGCTCCATTTCCTCGGCTGCAAGGGCAAAAGCTCTACCCTGAACACCCCTCTGCTGGCGGTGCTGGACAAACTGCTGCTGCTGGGTCGGAAGTGGGCCCTGCTGCTGAACTACCGGCTCACTAGCTGGTGCCCTCGGAACAGGTGCCCTCTGAGCTGCTCCAGCAACACGAAAGTTCTTAGGACACTCCCGTATCTGATGCCCAGCGGCACCGCAGAAGAGACACAACCCCAGCCTCTTCCTGCAGAACTCAAAGAGGTGACCGAGCTTCTTGCAGTAGGGGCACAGAGGATCATCCTGCCCCTGACGGTGCTGAACCCTCTGGACAGGTGCCCTGGCCTGCACCTGCTGCTGATGATGCTGGAACGACTGATGCTGAGGCTGAGAGCGCTTAGCAGCCCCCGCGCTGCTACTGGCCCCTGAAAACAACTCACGATCCCTCTTCGGCTTCAAGCCCCACTCTCTCTCCACCTTCCGAGCCTCCGCATAGACCTCTGCATATGTCGCATAGAAGGAAGGGATCAGGATCTTGATATCCCATGTCAATCCCTCCCAGAAGCGCTCTGCTCGGATCACTGGGTCGTTCACTATGTACTCGACGTATCGGCTCAGCCGGCCGAACTCCGCCGTATACTCCTCCACAGTCATACTGCCCTGCTGCAGGTTCCAAAACTGCCGCACTAGGTCGATCTTGTCTGTGGGAGAAAAGAACTTCTCTCTGAACAGGACCTGAAACTCAGCCCAAGTGTGGCCCTCTCCTGGAAGAGCCGGCTCATTCCGGAATCATGTCCGGGCAACATCTAATAACTGTAAGCCAACCGCCTCGACCTTCAGGTCGTCTGCCAGGCGGGAGGCCCTCATCTGACGCTCGATATCCTCGAGCCAGTCATCAGCATATACAATGCCCTCGGTCCCTCTGAAATCCCTCGGACCCATCTTCTTGAAAGCCTGGATGTCTCCGGGCTTCTGCTGCTGCGCCTCCCGCTGTGGAGCCCCACGCTCCACCGTAGCCAGAGCCAACTTATGGGCATCCTCCATGTCCTGGCACATGGCCTTAGTCTGTCTCATCTGTGCCTCGTGCTGGGCCCGCTGGGACTCCAGCACCTGCTGAAAGAATGCGAGCATCTGCACCATATCGGTAGGCAGAGAAGGCAACGGAAGAACAACTCCTACCACTATCGGAGGAGTCCCCTGCTGAGGAGGAGGAGGAGGAGGAGGAGGAACGCCCCCGATAGCTCCCGTCGTAGCCCCCGGTACTGCAGGAAGCGCACCCGCAGTTACCCCAGGGACAGTCATCGAGAGCGCTGGAGGAGTACCCCCGAGAGCCCCTACTGAAGTTCCAACTGCAGGGGAAGTGACTGGAGCCTGTCCGCCAGAGGTAGCAGACCTCTCTGTCTTCCCGTGCTCCTCACCGGGAGAATGAGTCATAACCATCCTGGAGACAGATTGAAAGAAAGATATCAATATGGCACAAGAAGGATTATATCAAAGGAGGACAGCTAGAATGCATTAAATCAATATCAAAGGCGGTAAGCAAGATAAGCAAGGAAAGATCCTACTGTGATTGAGTACTCTTAGCCTACTACCTCCTATATGTAACACAGGCTCGTAGTCAACACTCTAAGACGAGTGCCGCCACGACATCGCACTAATTGCGACTTCAGGACCTGCGTGGGCCACCACTAAAAACGTGTCACGATCCGCACCCGCTGTAAGGGTACGTGTGCGTAACAATGCCCAGCCCACACCGTAAAAATGGCGTAGAACGCTGTTGGTTTAGTACTCTAACAACAGTTTATATAATATCAAAAACCTGTCAAGAATATGGTCAGCTCCGAACGGAGGACAAGCAATGATAATATATGAGTGCTCAATCACAACTCTAAGATGATAAAGTAAATACTGAAAGATAAAGACAACACGACGATAAAATATAACCTGTCAAGTCCAAACACAAAGAATATACAAGTCTAAGTCCAAGGTCTCTAATACAAGCCAAAATAATAACAGTCCCAAGAGTGACTGGAGACAAGGTTCAGTACAAAAACCTACTCTATCTACAGGGTAGGTGGTATCTCGCCCTGCGGTACTGTACCCTGCGGATCTAGGGTATCTGTCTCTAAACCTACTACATTCGATGGGCCATAGTAAGTACAATAATAGTCCTCCTCTGCATCTGTAAACATTTTCAACATATCCGGTCAGGATGGAACGAGTACATATATCTCATAGCAGATCTCAAGATAGAATAAAAGCCATAAGACTGTAAATAGAGCATATACAATGAAATCATGGAGTGTACATATATATATCATGGCATGGTAAGCTGTAGAGCTAGAGCTAGAACAGAAAAGTAAAACTGATCATGGTATGTACACAAATCAGGGTAAGCCATCTATCCAATATGTGTGAGTAGTAGTTTCAACTTGTGATCGGCTTGGGAACCTGTAAAGAACTAGCCTGTCTAGTCATAAGTGCGGTATATGACTAACACTATTCAAGAATGCAAGATGGATTTGATCACAGGAATACGCTACTACTGCCCCACCCCCAACTGGTAGAATAGATCCAAACAGGACACGTCACCGCACGGAATTCTATGAGAAGGGAGCAAGTCTTCTCTAGAATTGGTGACTATATATTGCGCAAGAGCTACAAGGGAGCTTGCACAATACATTCCAAGCTAACAAGGAGTAACATCTCTCGTCGAGATCCAGGAATACCAATCTGTGAGAACCATGTGTCAGGAATGAGCATATCTACACTAAGTACATGAATCATAACAGTTATCATAAATTGGGAAAAGTTATCAGAGAATGTACTCGCCTGTGATATGATATAATATGTCAACTGGATCCAATGCAGCGCCTTGAGGGCCTTTAGATAACATGACGTATCAATACTATGTTTAGGAAGTAAAGTCAAATCAAATTAAATCCTATTCTGTCATTCTAGGTCAAGACAAGTCTAGTTAGGTCAACCTTGGTCATAGGAGAACATTGAAAGTCAACCCATATCCGAGTCCATCTTGAACTCCGAAACCCATATCTTGGCCGTAGGCCAATATCTTAATTTACCCTTTCACTAAATTCGACTCACTCACAAACCCTCTCTAATTTGATTTCCTACATTCCCTTCTTCTTCTCCTTCTCCTTCTCCTTCTCCTTCTCCTTCTCTTATTTCCTTCCTTTCTCCTTATTCTTATTCTCCGTCTTATTCTTCTTTTTATTCTCCTTCTCCTTATTCTTCTTCTTATTCTTCTTCTCCTTATTCTCCGTCTCCTTCTCCTTATTCTCCGTCTCCTTCTCCTTATTCTCCGTCTTATTCTCCGTCTCCTTCTCCTTATTCTCCGTCTTATTCTCCGTCTCCTTCTCCTTATTCTCCGTCTTATTCTTTTTCTCCTTATTCTCCTTCTCCTTCTCCTTATTCTCCGTCTCCTTCTCCTTATTCTCCGTCTTATTCTCCGTCTCATTCTCCTTATTCTCCGTCTTATTCTCCGTCTCCTTCTCCTTATTCTTCGTCTTCTTCTTTTTATTCTCCGTCTTATTCTCCGTCTCCTTCTCCTTATTCTCCGTCTTATTCTTCTTCTCCTTATTCTCCGTCTCCTTCTCCTTATTCTCCGTATACTGATGCTCCTACTGCTATTCCTGCTAACTGCTGCTGCTGCCAGTGCTATGGCTAATGCTGCTGCTGCTGCTACTGCAGTAGCTGCTGCAGCTCCTGCTTCCTACTGCTATTGCTGCTACTTCTTATTCTCTTCATTCCCTCCCTCTATATATATATATATATATATATCTATCTATATATTTATCTAAACATCTAGCTATCTATCTATATATATATAGACTCTCAAACACACAACACATCTCACACAAACACTCCTACCTATATATATAAATACATACACACACACACATATCTATATATATATAAATACATACACACACACATGTAAATATATATAGACACACACACACTGAAACACACACTCTCAAACGCACACTCTCACACACACTCTCATGACACCACCACCACCACTCTCCTCTACACACACATAATACATATATATACACACACACACACACACACACACACACACACACACACACACACACACACACACACACACATATATATATATATATATATATATATATATATATATATATATATATATATATATATATATATATATATATTCCTCTCTAAAAAGGAAAACCCCTAATAAATCCTTAAACTAGATTTTTAGGAAAACCTATAAAAGCTATGGTCATAATGTGGAGAATGATCTCCTCTACATTTATTGTGAAGGAATAAATGCAAGAGAGGAAATTAATGGGGGTTAATGAGCATACCTAGAATTTGTTTCTTGAGGAAGAAGAAGCTTCAAAAGAAAAGAGTGAAATGAAGAGAGAGAGATTACTTTGTGGTGAAGGAAAGAGAGGGGGGGTTGCTCTACACATGGCCGGCGAAGGGGGGGTTTAATTGGTTTGGGTGGAGACCCATTAGGCCTCCGAACCCATTAGACTTAGTTTGGTTCGGTTTGAATTGGTTCAACTCCAAATTGACTAATTAAGTCTCTAAATGACTAGTTAAGCCATGAAAGTATGGTTTATTGGTTTCTAGCCTAGTTAGGATGGCATGTGGGCCAAGTCCAGCTAGTATGTTGGTCCCACTAGTGTCCAGACTACCCGAGTCTCCAACTTAAGTCCGAATTGGATAAAATTCAAACTAAATCAAACAATTCCCTAAAAATTCTATAAAATCAAATAAAATTCCCAAAAATTATAAAACTTAGAAAATGACAAAAATACCCCTAATTTGAAAACTGGGGGTGACATTCTAGTTGTGAAGGAAAGAATTCAGAATGGTTATAGTGTCCATATAGCTAGCACATTAGGACAAACTCCATGTCAGCGGATCCGCTCACAAAAGTATTATCACCAAGGTCTTTCATGAGCATACTGCTCATATGAGTGTTATATTAATTAAGAATATGGCAATACAGTGGAAGTTTGTATTTTATGTATTTGGGTGCTATTTGGTTTTGGACACATTTATGTATTAAAGTATTTTGGATATTTATCTGATCAGATATATGGAAATTTAGTTCATTCTGTTTTCATTATGTTAAAATATTTGATCTCACTAAAGTTAAGGAGGACCAGTTGGAAATAGACATGTATTGATCACATTGCGTGTAATTTCTATGCTACGCATCCATGATTGTTCTTCGTCGTTTAGCTATATTGGTATATGTGACCATTGATGGTTTAGTTACGCTATATGTGATGAATGTCGTTTTGATCCTATGTTGATATGGTTAATGGACGAGATTGTCCGGATATACCCTAAGGATTAAGATAGCAATTTATGAGCTCACTAAGGTTAACACAATTATAAGGTTTCATATGTGGCCCAATAGGAGATTGTTGGAATTATTCAATAATATGGGCCACACATATAAAATTAATTGTGTTTGGCTACCTAAATAATTAAGCCAAATTAAAGTGGTCTATTTAGAAATTTGGCTTAAGGATATAATTGTCATGGAATTAATGTGTAGATACCGGAGATAAATCTAATTTGATAAGGGGCCAAATTAGAAATATCAAAACATATAAATATATGTATTCATTAGGGTTATGGTCCCCAACTTATACAACCACCAAAAGAGAGATTTTCTCTTTTTATCTTCTGTATCCCCATCAACAGAAAGAGAGAGACAAAGGATTCGGATTCTTCTTTGTCATTAAGGGTTGTAGCAAGTTGGAAGATCGAACCCCATAAAAGGACGACCGCTTTAAGATCTATCAAGCCTAGCAATAGATTCAGGTACGCTTCCGCAATTTAATTTATGTTCTTCATCTCATGAATCGATAGGGTATAATAAATATCTAACAAAGTACATTAAAGAAATTGGCCCTCAACATGTGGTTCAAGTAGTGACGGACAATGCATCAAATAATATGGCGACGGCAGATTTGTTAGCAAACACTTTTTCTCATATTTTTTGGAGCTCTTGTGCAACTCATACCATCAATCTCATGCTTGAGGGGATCGGTAAGCTATCAAAGTTTAGTGGAATGCTTGAAAAATCAAAGGCCTTAACTATATTCATCTATGCACATCATAGGATATTGGCTCTTATACGAAAATATACCAAAAAGAGGGATATTGTAAGGCCCAGAGCGACTCAGTTTGCTACATCTTTCTTGACATTAGAAAGTCTTTAAGGTAAGAAAGATGCACTAAGACTTATGTTTACATCCGTGGAGTGGAGCAAAACAAAATTGAGAAATAGTGTGAAGGAAAAGGTGACGGAGGCAACGGTTTTGTCGGTATCTTTTTGGAATAATATTGCATTGGCACTGAATGTATTTACTCCTTTGGTGAAGGTTTTACGCCTAGTGGATGGGGATAAAAAGCCTTCAATGCCCTTTGTGGTAGGTGCACTTAGAAAAGCCAAGGAAGAGACGAAGAGTGCATTCAAGAAAGATGAGAATGCCAAACCTATCTTGAAGATTATTGATGACAAGTCTAAGAATAGACTTGATAGTCCTTTGCACTATGCCGCTTACTTGTTGAATCTAATTTTTTACTATAAAGATCCAAGCATATAGAATGATAAAAATGTAATGAATGGGTTTTTGAATTGTGTTAAGAAACTTTTTCCCGATGACTTGGACATGCAATCCACAATCTCTAATGATGAGTTGTTGAAATATAAAAGCAAATTCGGAAACTTTAGAAGAAAAATGGCACAAGCGGCATATGAGAAGGATACTCCATATTGTGAGTTTGATCCTGGTAAATTTCTTTCCTTAAGGCTTTAACACTGTTTTTGTTTATGATTAAAAATTTTATGTATCTAAACTTTTAATTTGGTTCATTTTTGTCTCTTAATGTGTAGTTGGATGGTGGTCAAATTATGGTGGTAGCACCCCAAACTTGTAAAAGATGGCAATTAGATTTCTCTCTTTGACTAGTAGTTCATTGGGGTGTGAAAAAAATTGGAACCAATTTGAGGGGGTAAGTGGATGTTTTTTAATCAAGTTCTTTTCCTAGATTCTTTATTTTTTTTATTATGCATTGAAATTTTAGTTAATTTGTGACCCATTTTTACTGTTTAGATACATACCAAGAAGAGAAATAGGCTTGAGGCATCAAGGTTGAATGACCTTGTATATGTGAAATTCAATTCCAATCTTATGAAGAATAAGTGTAAGAGAGAAATGGGTGGAGAATTGCTACTATGTTCGCAAGCTAATGAAGCTTAAGGTTGGCTTGTTGAGGGTGGTGATGATAATGAGGTCGAGCCGGGTTTGGGACTTACTTAGAGAACGATGGCGGAAGTGTCGAGAGCGGATGAAGCATTTGAAGCAAGGAGGAGTGCTAGAAACATTTCAATTAGAGAACTTGATGAAGACCTTGATACGTCCGAGGAGGAGCCGAACGAGGAGGTTGATTTTGAGTCGGATGATGAAAGAATTATATATGTGGTTGATGGTGTTTGCGTAGACTTAGAAGACTAAGTATCAAGTTCTCATTTTGAAGCTCTTGAAAACTGGCATTTTGAAGCCCTTGAGAACTGGCATTTTGAAGACCTTGAATTTTGACTCTTGCTATTTTGAAGCTAGCATTAGGCATATAACCATCTAATGGAAAGCTTTTATTTTACATATCAAGTTCTCATATTTTGTACATTGGAGACTTCAGACTTTTGGGATGGCCGATGGGTCTAATAACATCTAATGGAAAGATTTGCTATTTTTATTTTTGCTCGTTCACTGCAGTAGGAAGAGCACATAAAGTATATACATTGAACCTATTATCATCTGCGTTGAAGTTTGAACCTGACAATACAACATCTCATGTAACTGTCAACTGCATAGTTCACTGCAGTAGGAAGAGCACATAAAGTATATGCAGTAGGAAATCAAACAACTATCAACTACATAGTTCAACAATCAAGTATTCACTATTTTTTTAACATCCAGATAGCTACCATCATACACATTGAACCTGTCATCATCCACATTGAACCTGACAACAACATCTCATATATATATTGATATTGTAATTTGTACATAATATAAACTTTACACTTTTGCTTATTTTGAAGAGCACATAAAGTATTGAGCTATTTTGAAGAAACTGATGGAACATTGGACAAGTAAAGAATATCCAATTATCATGCTATTTTGAAGCTATTTTGACTTTTTCTTTGTATGAATTGATCTAGATTCTCCAGTTGGTCTCTCTAACTGAAAAGAAACATAAACATTAGTTGGTGCATATTATGCAAAATGTCAATAGACTAAAATGATAATACATCATCTCATATATATTGATATCATACTAGAAGTCTAGAACATGTTGTAACCATCTATCATCACACTATAGACTAATATGACACTATTACAGTCAATTACATACAAGTTACTTGGGCATATTATGCAAAATAAATTAGAAGGAATAAAAAAATAGGCAAAATATTGCAACCGCCTAGGCAGTAGGCGGTCCCTTACCGCCGCGCACCCGCCTACCGCCGTTTATAACCTTGTTTATCAAAACTTGTTTTAAATCAAATATTTTGAGAGCATTTTAGGGCCTTTAGAGTTTCAAGACTCTTTCTTCCTTTCTTCTATTTGATCAATATTTTCTGATCATAAATTCTTACTATCTTTCACCAATCTACAAAGTCTGCCTATCCTAGTAGTATCCTAGTAGTCCTTAAATTTGAGGACGAATTTATTTCTAAGGTGGGTCGATTTGTAACCCCTCTTCCCAAAATTTTGGAAAAAAAATATTTATTATTATTATTTATTTGACTTAAATAGGGATTTATGGAATTTATAAATATTTTTCTAAAGTAATTATTAATATTATTATAAAAGGCCTTAATTATGGTTAAGTTTTAGAGTACAAGATGACTAGAAAACATGGCACGGATAGTGTAGTTGCGTGCTTTGACTAGTGTATTAGCCATAGTAAGGAAGGCCGAACCATATGTGTGTTTCGGATTATTAGTGTATTAATGTGTAAAAAAATTATAATATGATTTACTTAGGTAAATAAATATTATGTAATAAGTTATTTGTTGAAAATAAATTCTTATTAATTATTTTGTTGGAATTTCATAAAATATCTTAAGAATATTTTAAAAGAGTTAGCGTATATAAGCAATAATGATTATATATATATATATATATATATATATATATATATATATATATATATATATATATATATATAAAGAAGAAAAGAAAAGAAAATCTATTAACCAATATCTCGCGAATTTCTCGCGCGATATAAATCCCCCAAAACCCCCGCAGCAGAGCCCAACCCGACACTAGAAAACCCACGACCCCCTGGTACCAACCCGAACAAGAATTGGGTATGTATATAAAGAGAACGAAAGGGAAAAAAAAACCTAACATTATGATTTTAGAGACCGTAGGTACTGGCATGCTTTTTGGTGCAAAGTGGATCCAACAACGGATATCGTTTTGACCCGAAATTATAATTTTGCACTTGTCTCTATGTCCAAAATTAGACTTTTGGGTAGGTATTTTTAGATATTTCTTTTATACCAAACGCATTGGTAATGTCTGTTTCAGCATCCGGAGGCTGTTGAGCAAGTTTGACTTTTGTGGCTCACTAAGTGGTTGGTATTATCGGTTTCACCAGCAAAGGACCCCAGGCAAGTATATTTTTGATAGTTTTTAAATTTGATAATTTCTATGATTCATGTATTTAGTAGCATTTTACATTGATTTTCTGTTGATTCTCGACACTATGGTTACACGAGGTAGTAGTTATGGGTTCTTTACATGTTGTTTGTGACCAATGTATTACTGTGTTCGTGACTTGTTTGAATCCATGAGTACTAGTCGGACGAGAAAATACATTAGTAGACATGTAAATATATCCAGAAACATTCCATATGTCTATTCATGTCTTATTATATCACGCCCCGATTCTGTAGAATCGATAGTCGTCCCCCGGGCGTGATGCCGTGCGAACCTAAGTTGCGATCGCACAAGGCGTAGTCATAAGGTTATCCGAAACACAACATCAAGTTAGAGTACGCAGAGAAATTGATTGACACATTTGAAATAGAAGTAGACTTTTTCATTGATAATAAAACTTCATTTACATTGACTTCATTACATTCATTGCCGTGCGGACTACAACATGACTCGACTTACAAAACGAACGCCGATGAGATAGTCGTTCCATACATTATATCCCCTTTTTACAAGCAAAAACTATTACACATTCCACCTGGAATCGAAGAAAGTCGAGTCGCCATTTGTCTTCTTTGTACTGAGTGCGGAGTCTTCAAAAGGATTTCAGAACCCAAGCCTTCACACGGACGAGACTTCAAAAGTGTCCACGTCGCCTTGAGATTTAAGCGGCACGCCCTTCGTGGTTCGGGGTACCTGCGTGGAGAGCGAGGATCAGTACATTACACTTTGTACTAGTACGTGGCTATTTAAGTTCCAAGCTCTCATTTGGTTGAAGAGTTTATATGACTTAATGTATGAATATTTCTAACCATCATATTGAATTTCAACAAGCATATGTCAAGCAATAAAATTTACGTTGAGACTTACCCGCGACGGACCGCGCCGCGCCTTATGAAACTTGCCATGTTCTTCCCTGTCAATTGTTAACATTTTTCATACCAAGTGCAACATTACGTGTGATTGGTCACTGGCATCACAAGCCATCCTAGACGTATAGTTTTGTTAATCGGGGTCCTTTCAACGCAAGTAGCTAGCTCCGTTGCAAGTCTCCACTTAACCTGTGCTGAAACCTTATGCACGACTATACCCTGTTTCCTCCTAGGCCGAAACGGTCCTGTGGTCCCGGGTTACCGCTCGAAGAAACTATCGTCTTGTCGACAAGTTGTCTATAACCGTACGAAGACATATTTTTCTTTTTAGTTATTAAGACATAGCCTACATTCTCTTTGAAAACTCAATCATTTTTCCGTGTTCGTGCCCTTGCATTTATCCTTTCATTCGCACAACATTATCGATTTACCTAGGAAGGGGGTCGAGAAGAGAAGGGTCAGCCACTCACCTTGAGTTTACTTCTGGCGAGAGAACTTGTTGGTCGTGCTAGACGTCGCCTACGTGATTACCTGAAATCGCACAAGCAACCGATTAGAACACTGCATTATTCAAGAAGTTCGATAGGAAATGCGAGTTCGAAATGCAAGCCATGAAAACCATCGAAAATATTTACGAAAACGCATTCAAAAAACAAAGCCAAAACCAACGCAAGCGGCGTGAAAAGCAGAGCAACGGGAGGTCTCTCCCGACTCAGCCGTAGAGTCAATCCTTGAGGCGCAGCCCGCTGAATATGGGACTTGGTTCCGAAGAAGACATTCCATAACGAGGAATGGATCTTAATTCAACCGTTCCCGTTCGATCGACTCGATCGATCCCGACGAATCGATAGCGACAGTGTTCCTTTCTCGCGCACCCCATGGACGGAGTACGGAGAACGATGTAGGGTCGGGGCACTACACCATAACCAACTAAGAAAAAGTTTCGTCCTCAAAACTTAAAATAGAACCTACCTCTACGAGAATAATGAAGGGAACTTTTCATTCATTTCTGACTCAAGCTCCCACGTCGACTATTCGACCGAATGGTTTCTCCAGAGGACGCGGACGAGAGGAATAGTACGGTTGCGGAGAAGTTAATCCTTGCGCTCCAAGATTTGCACCGGCTCTTCGACATATGACAAGTCCGCCTTCAGGTCCAGCTTACCAAAATCTACCACATGGCTCGGATCATGCACGTACTTCTGCAATTGTGATACGTGGAAGACGTCATGTACCTCTGACAACGCAGGCGGCAAAGCGATTTGGTAAGCTACCGGACTCGCTTCAATATTTCGAATGGGCCAACAAATCTTGGGCTCAATTTCCCCTTCGCACCAAACCTGGAAACTCCACGCATGGGCATGACTTTCAAGAATACATGGTCGCCTTCCGAGAACTCGACAGGGCGTCGGTGCGTGTAGCCATAGCTCTTCTGCCGGCTTTGTGCTATCTTCAATCTCTCTCATATTAACTTGACCTTCTGCACGGTCTGCTCCACCAGCTCCGGACCAAGTATCAGTCGTTCCCCGACTTCATCCCAGCAAATGGGCGATCTGCACTTCCGACCGTACAAGGCTTCATATGGCGCCATTTGGATGCTGGACTGATAGCTGTTATTATATACAAACTCGGCCAGCGGTAGATGGACGTCCCAACTTGACTTTAAGTCGATCGCACAGAGTCGTAACATGTCTTCGAGAATTTGGTTCACCCGCTCTGTTTGGCCGTCAGTCTGAGGATGATAAGCTGAGCTAAACTTCAACTTGGTCCCCAACGCTGAATGTAGACTACTCCAGAAGCGCGCTACGAACCGTCCATCCCGATCAGAGACGATAGAAACTGGGACCCCGTGCAGCCGAACTATTTCATCAAGGTATATCTGAGCAAGGCGATCGACGCTTCAAGTACCTTTGATGGCGATAAAGTGCACTGACTTGGTTAGTCGATCGACGATGACCCAGACGGTGTCGTTTCCCCGCGACGTCATCGACAAGCCAACAACGAAGTCCATAGTGACGTGATCCCATTTCCACTCTGGAATGGCAAGGTTCTGCATCTCCCCGCCCGGTCGCTGGTGCTCGGCTTTGACTTGCTGACAGGCCATACATTTTGACACAAAGAGTGCTACGTCCCTCTTCATGCCGTGCCACCAAAAGACAACGCGAAGGTCCTTATACATCTTGGTGCTACCAGGATGTAAAGAATATTTTGTATAATACGCCCCCGACATTATCTCCTTTCTAAGTTCTGTATCCTCCGGAACGCATAGCCGTCCCTTCACTCGCATCACTCCCGACTCGTCCTCTGCAAAGTCGGACGCTTTTTCTGTCGATATCAGCTTTCGTACCTTCTCCAGGTATGGGTCGTCCTTCTGTGCAGACTTGATCCTCTCAAGTAGGCTCGGTTCCACCCGCAGTTACACCAGTTTCACGTCTCTGAAATGAACTCGGAGTTCAATGCTGTCACGCCCCAGAACTAGAATACTGGAGAGCGGGAGAATGACTCAGCCAGCTACGTATTACGGATGTATACTACATGAAAGCCTCTCTATGGTCACTTCACCTCTATTGTCTCAATCATTCAAACAAGAAACAAAAATAGAGAACATGTAAGATGAAGCAGTAAGACGTCCCAAACGCTCAATCAAAATGTTCTTGATATCTGGCTTTACAAAACATAGCCAGATGATGTAGCAAAGTATACACAATTGTTTATCAGCTGCAACCTGACTTTTAGTTACAATTATGCAAAAGTAAGTACAGGACAATCCGACTAACATGTCGGTGCCAAACGACAAAGTATAAAGTAGATAACAAAATGAGCGGGAAAGTAAGAAACCCACTCGAGTCCTCCTGCGATCATCCCTCTAGTGTTGACCATCTTGGAGGTAGAAGTAAGTTGGATCCTCGGGAACTGGCTCTAAATTTGGCCATGCAAAACCAGAGAGGTTAGACCTCTAATAGCAAGTATCGCAAGGAAGCACGATATGAGGAATAAAACCAGTAATAGGGAACATAATAAATAGATCTCTGCTGACTACTGGGATTCACATCACATCACGATATTTCGAACCAACTTTCCAACCAAACAAGGACAGAAGTTGACCCGTCATGTCCTGATATTTTGATCATCTTAGTTAGTCATCAGAGTAGAGACAGTACACAAACAAATCAATTTAAATGGCCACGCAACTACTACGGCTTTCTATTGTGGGTTCCAAGTTATCCTGGAATTATGCAATAGGGATTCCTCAGCTCTTACTATGTGCAAACAAGGCTAGTTTACCCAGTCAATCAATTGTGCCAATCATGAATTAGACGAATCCCAGTGGGACGCCCATCATCAATATACAATATACAATAAATAACGTAACCAGATTCCGCTCCCTGCCCGTGTGGCAGATTTACAGTATCTGTGGGAACCAGCCGACCTGTCGGAAACTTAATAGTCCCAAGAGGGCTGCCATGTAAGAACTCGGAAATCCATTCTCTCCATGCAATCATTATTTTATCCGCACCCACTGTGATGGTACGAGGACGTAACAACGTCCAGCCTACGCCACAGTGTCGGTGGTAGAACGCTATCCTAGGTCATAACATCTAACAGATAAGGGTAATATACAGTTATACTCCCCGAATGGGGGTGACATAACAAATATAACTCAACCACATCTAAGGTAGAACATGAAAGAAAAGATAGATAAATATCCAGAAATAAAAACACAGAGATACAACCCAGAGTTCTAAGTGTCTAAATAAGTACATATCCAAAATAATATCTCAGAAACTCAATACAGAATCCAGAAAGATAAAGACACCATAATCTAGGAAAGTGCCATCAACTGCTAGCAGGTCCAAGTCACTAGTGATGCCTAATGCTGCACCAAGAGGGATAGACACCAAGCCTCATCATTCGCTGTAAAATTTTCAACAGGTCCAGTCAGGACAGGAGCGAGTACAATACATCTCAACAAAATCATAACTGGTTAGGAAATATAAACATGCTAGAGAGTAAGATACAGGATCTGAAGAGTAATATGATAAAAGAGAGACTGTAAGTAAATAGCTACAAGATATAGAGAACTAACAGTGCTAGTGATTCAGAGCACAAGATGGTTATGTAGACGGCACGATGTTGTACACGAGTAATCTACAGAGGTTTGTACACGATTAATCTACTGGATTGAATACATAACCACTTCTACTCTTCCGTCCCAATCAATACACAAGGATCCAGCTACGTTATGTTATTGTACACGAAGGTCATGTGAATACATGATTATACACGATTCACAAGTTTCGTACACGAATGTAACAAATACAAAGAGTACACGATGTTCCCGATAAAGTACACGAATACCCGATGTATCCGCTAAGGGGATAACATCGCACAACCAGATCCATATAGTACTAATCCGTGTTTTCAACGTGTCAGTATCATGTAAAGTAATCTAAAGCAGGAATATAATCCTAAACAAGATATGAAATGATCAGAGAATGTACTCGCCTGTATCCGATGAATCTGGAGAATATATACTGTTCGAGGAGTGGTGTCTGTCTCCTATAGAACAGTACAAGTCACTATGAGTCTACAATAATAATAAGATGCAAATCAATGCATTCTACATGAATCTAGGTCAATCTAGACCAAAGTCAACTCTTGGTCAACCCTAGAAGTCAAACTAGGTCAACCAAGTCAACCCTAAGTCAACTAGTCTACACTAGGCTAACAAGGCTATTCTAAGTCTAACAAGACTACACTAGTCTATTCTAGGCTCACTAGCTAAGCAAACACAACCATAGGCCACAGGCTAAGAGGCTAGGCCATGGGCTAAGCAAAACCATATTCAATATCCATATCTAAACCATACACATATATACATATCACACAATCTAATAGAGAATACATATATATCTATTTATATAAGCTAATAGGAATTTACATATTGATGTGGCTATGCAATATATCAAAGTCTACACAACTTAATATAGAAAACACTTATTAGTATATAGACTCCTATTGAATACCATATACAACATTATATGACATTACATATATATATATGCACATGTATATAGAGAGGGGCTCATAAAGTTTGTGTCATGGGTATGTGAGAGAGAGTGTTCAAGTGTGTGTGGTGTGTGTCATGAGTGAGGTGAGGCATGAGAGTATATAAGTATGTGACTTGAGAGAGTGTGTGAACTAGTGAGGCATGTGTGTGTGTGGTAGTGTAATAGTGAGAGAGTGAACAATGTATCAAGAGAGGGTGGTTTCATAAAAATGTGTGGTGAGTGACTTGTGTGTGATGAGTGTATACATGAGAGTGAAAACAGTGAACAATAGGCTAACAGTGAGTGAGAGAGTGTGTAGTGTAACATGTAGGAAGAGTAAAATCAGTGAACAATATCATGAGAAAATCTAGAATTTAAAAAAACAGTGAATGGGAATGTAAATCAGTCAACCCAAATCAGTGTACAACATTCCAAACCAAACCCAGTGATCTCAGTTCAACCAAACTTCATTTCATAGTTCACAATTAACCCAGAAATCAGTAAAACAGTCCAAAATTCAGTTTGCAACAGTTAACTAAAATTTCAGTTTTCAGTCCCCTTTTGTATTCTCAGAATTAAGCCACAATACTCATCCAAATCAATCCAATTTTGACACACTACTAGTAAACACATAGGAAGAACCCCCCCCCCCCCCAGTTAACAGTGTACAGTCCCATACTCCCCTTGTATAAATTCCAGATCATACATACTCAGATTATAATACTAAATCAACTCAGGTAATACACAAAACCATTTAAACAGTCCACAAAAATTGAAATCCAGATCTCAGATTAAGATACCCACATGCATCCAAAAATCTCAGGTTAAAGAGATACTAATCTCAGTTTAGAACAGTCCCAAATTGAATTTCATATTAACCATTGAATCAAAACAGTTCCTTAATTTGGAATTCCAGATTTCGAATCCAAACCACATCAAAACAAACCCCAATTCAACATACTATTAGATAATACATAGGGGTACACATTAGGGGTTAAAAACCATGCAATTAGCAGTGTTTAGGGGGTTAAAATGATTGACAAAACTCAAATTCGAAATCTGAAATAACAGGAAAAAAATAGGACTGTACACAGTTTCAGGATAATTGGGAAATTCGAGAATTAACAATCAAAATTAAATTAAAATACTAAAACAGGGGTTGGTAATGCTTAAACATGTTGCACACGTGTTACGTGATGTGTTTGTGTCCACAAAAGTGGACACAAACGTGTCCAATCACTTTGACACCAAAAACAGAAATCTGGACACAGACAACAGCAAACAGCGTGCACGTGTTCACGGTGTCCGTGCACTCGACACAAAGCGACACAACCCACGAGATTGTGTCCACATGTTGACCTAGACTAGGGCTAGGGCTAGGACGCCCTGCTACGTGTCCACGTCGTGTGTACGCGACACAAGACACGCGTGTCAGTGCATGTTTTCAACAGAAAACTGCACAGTACAAAAACGGTGCACGCGTTCGTGCGTGTCCGACACGACACGTGGGGCTCTAAAACTTGGGGAGTCCCGTGTCAGTGTCGACCCCTTGCTACACGTCGAGTCTTACGTGTCGAAGTGGCGTGTCCTAGGCGCTGTGTCCCCTGAAGTGCAGGGCATGCACAGTGCCCGTGCACGCGCGCGCGTGACCGCGTGTTCGCGTGCCCGACACGACTCGACACGACACTAAGACTCGACAAAAACTCCAGAAACGTGTAAGCGAGACCCAAATCTAATTTCCTATTCAAACAAAATCTCAAAAATCACACGAAATGCCCATTGGGACATTTCAACAAACACATTCAATACGACACTGATACGTGTCCAAAAAGGACACGAAATGGACACAAATTTTGGGGATTCCTATTCCTACAGTTAGGTTCGGTCTAGGGCTCCCTAAATATGCAAGAATTTCAGAATTCTATGGAGGGGATTGGAATATACCTATGTGTATCAAATCCTTCAAAAAGCTTCAAAGAAGGGTGCTCCTCTTGATGGCCAAACTCCTCCAAAGTGCTCCCAAGCTGAGAATACTTGTTACCAACAGCAAGAACAGTAAAATTAGGTCCTAATGCAATTGGTTTGGAGGAAAAACGAATTAAAATGGATTTTCTAGGGATTAGGGAAGATGGAGACTCACCTCTTTCTAAACTTGCACAAAATTCCTAATGGAGGCTAGCCCTAACTTTGAGGGGTATTAAATAGGATGGGGGAGACTATCATGACCAGCCATGGGCTGATTAGAATTAGGGTTAGCTACATGGTGTGGGCCTATGGGCTTTAAGTCTCAAGTCATTAGTCATGACTTATGAAGTCATAAGCCATTCTAGCCTAATCAACTCCAAATCTCTCCAAACAAGTTTCAATGAGTTAAACCTCACTAACTTAGGTCAACCACGGTTACTTAACCTAACCAAGTGGTCTTAACCTAGGTTAATCTCTAGGTTAGTCTCCTAGTCAACACTAGTCAAAGTCAACTATAGGCCCAAAATCAATTATACTAAAAATTACTAAAAATCACTAAAAATCATATTAATTCTAATAAATCTAAATAATACTAACTATCACTAACCATGGTTAGCTAAGACTAGCTGTGACTAATCTAGGTTAGGTCCAAACCAAGTTAGGCTAATCACAAAACATGGCAATCAATTAAATAATATTTTAATCACACCATTCTTAAAAATACATTAAAATCCAAATAATATATATTAAATTCAATTAAATTCAAAATGACAAAAGTACCCTCGATCTGGAAATAATAAATGAAATACCCTAATCACATGGCTAGGCTCTAGGTTAAGCTGTCTCTAGTGTTACACTATCAAAACACCAAAATCATAAGTCATGATTTAAAATAGTTTTAAAAATGATTTAAAATTACCAAAAAAATTACATCATGATTTAAAATATCATTATTAAAAGATAAAAATTACAAAATTTCAAAATTACCCTCATTTGAAAAACTGGATGTTACAATCATGCCCACCTTAGAAAAATTTTGTCCTCGAAATTAAAATGTTCCTACCCCTTTCAGGTCAAACCCCCACAATCAAAGTCTCAAAACTTAATCAATCATAAAATTTAAAAGGACGGAATACAGGATCATGGCATAAGGTGGTAATGAAAGTCTCATCTAGGTATACTAGTCACACTAGACCAAAACAATCATAGGGTATCAAAACATACAACAATATGGTAGGGTGCATCAATTTCAAAGACTGGCTAAGATATAGGTCAAAAACTCACCTCCAACTAGGTCTGGTGGCTGAAACTCCCTCCCGAAGGTGGAGTCTTGGCTGGGATAAGCGCAGCAGGACAGTCTCGCAGCCTGTGTGCAGCCGACCCACACAACAGGCACACCCCTCTTCTCTTCCTACAGATGTCCTATACATGTCCAGGCTTCTTACAGAAGGTGCAGGTAGGCACTCTCTCAGCTGGCCTCTGCTGAACAAGAGTCTGGACTGGGTAGGCTGGTCTAGGCTGATAGTCTGGGTGCTCACGGGGCTCTGGGTATACACTGCTCCTCGGCCTCTTAGAACTAGGCTCTCCTCCTGAATGTACCAAATCCTACAGCAGTTGGATCCCGCGGCCCTGCTCCTTCAGGATCTCAGCCTGAACTCTCTGTGTCTCCAACACATCCCGAAGAAGTCTGGATATCTGAGCTCCGTCAGGAAACAAATATGCCGAGGGTATGGTATGGGGTACCGCTCCTGGAGGCAGAGGAGGAGGCGGGGAAGGACTCTTGGTCTCAGATGAGACTGCAGCTCTCTCCTGGATAACAGGTGGTGGAGGAAAACTCTCTGGTAAGGATGCTAACACCTCCTCGATGGCGGGAGGTGCCACTACCCTTAGGTCAGGCTGAGGGGTCACTACCTCCTGAGTAATAGGAGGTGGAAGTACACTATCAGTAGCTACAGCTGCTCTCAGGCGACAGGCTCGGGTCATGGGTGCCATACTAGAAAGGATAAAAACACAACAATCATTAAGGCTGTACAGCAGTCTACCATCCTATCTGAAAACCGGTAATTATCAAAAATAAAATAAGTTAACTACTAATCATCTATAAAGAGGTACTATTTTAAGAAAACCAGAACCATAAGTTTAAGGAACGAAAGTCAATAGCATTGAATCCAATCACAAAATAATATATATAGAAAGAGAGAGTATTAGAGAGGGAAGATAGCATTATGTAAGGGTTATGTGGTTTGTGTGACATATACATAAAAGTGTATAGAAGGATTTGGATCTCAACTATAGCTATCAAGTTACACTATTCATGGCATATTAGTTAAGCAATCTACAAGGCACAAGCTATTTACTCATAACATGTATGGCTAACCGTATATATAAGTATCTATATGGCTACATGAACATAACATAGAGATGAAGGGTTAGGTTTACATGGCAGCTGTGAACATTAGTGTAGAGTGTCAAGTGTACATGGGTTAAAACTTGAAATAAGGGTTCAATCATTCAGTTTTAGTTCAACATTACATATTAATCTGAAATTGAACTACACATTTGAAAGCAATGAAAAAAAAATGTTAACATGTATTCAGTTTTCAAAATTTGGGAGAAATTTGAACATCAAAACCAAATCAATTTTTACCACAACCACAACCTAACATGTAAGAGTATGGACCTAACATTATATACCTGCACACAACCATGTATACGGCTCAAAGCATTACAATTTAAAACTGCAATTTGAACTAAACACTTAGAATCCAAGGTTAAGGGTTAATATGTACACAGTCTCAGATTTGACAAATTCAACACAAAACTCAACCAATTTCTTTAAGAAATGAAATCCTGTATATAACATACATGTGTAGTGATGTAAGCAAAACTAATAACATAAAATTTAAATTTAAATTACGAATTTAATATGGAGAAACAGAGAACTAGTCACTGATACTGCACTATATTAGAATACTAGGATTTTGAGAACTTAACATTAATCATATTAACATGCATTTAGATATGTTGGCAACATGTGTAGTATGTATACATGTCAGGCAAGTATCTGTGTCCACTATATATATTTAAGGTAATACAAGAAATAATGGCAAGAAGGAAATAATGATAAAATCCATTCTGCTTAACCGTTTAAAAGAAGGAACCATTTTGAAACCAGAGCTATAATATCAATCCAAGTTAAGGTCTAGCAAAATCATCGATTCATTGTATTAGGAAGAATTTATAGCAAGAAGTTACACAAGGTTATAATAATAGCTAAGCTACTCCTACTCATACTCCTACTCCTACTCCTAAGTTATTTGATGATGGGGTACAATTTATACAACAGAATGGTACGATAGAGATGATATGTTCAAAAACCTTCTCAAGATACAATATGATAATCATATGCGTCTGTCCAAAATCATGTTACTCAGAGTCCTCGCCATGCCAGTAAGCAAGGCTGCAAATAACGATAGATTCCATAACTAGGGTATGCACCTCTACAATCATGTCGTCTGAAAATCTCGCTATGCCGACTAGTATAGCTGCGAGAAATTCTAAATCTCATAACCAAGATACGTACATCCGAAGCCAGGTCTCCATGTTTCCGCCTCGCCAGCTAATATGGCTGCGATAAACTACAGGTTCCATAATCATGTAGACATTTTACCATCCCTGTATTCCCGTCAATATGTGTTATCAAAAAATATTGTAACTCAGGCCTTAAAATTCATCTCGATAGGAAAATCAAAATCAACAACGATCCAACAAAATCAAATTCAATAATCAAGGAGTGAGAGCAACAAAACAAGGAAATAATTCAATTTAAAGTTTAAATAAGATTCTCAAGGGTCATCCCAGGAATCTTTCAAGGAATCCTGACTGTGATTGAGTACCCTCAAAAATATTCTAATCCTACTGCAGACTGTAGTGATACTCTAGTTCGAATACCACTACATAAACTTGACCTGCATGGGCCACCACTAAAAACGTGTCACGACCCGCACCCACTGTGAGGGTACGAGGACGTAACAACGCCCAGCCTACGCCGCAGTGTCGGCGGTAGAACGCTGTCCTAGGTCATAACATCTAACAGATAAGGGTAATATACAGTTATACTTCCCAAATGGGGGTGACATAACAGAATATAACTCAACCACATCTAAGGTAGAACATGAAAGAAAAGATAGATAAATATCCAGAAATGAAAACACAGAGATACAACCCAGAGTTCTAAGTGTCTAAATAAGTACATATCCAAAATAATATCTCAAAAACTCAATACAGAATCCTGAAAGATAAAGACACCCCAATCTAGGGAAGTGCCATCAAATGCTAGCAGGTCCAAGTCACTAGTTATGCCTAATACTGCACCAAGAGGGATAGACACCAAGCCTCATCATTCGCTGTAAAATTTTCAACAGGTCCAGTCAGGACAGGAGCGAGTACAGTACATCTCAACAAAATCATAACTGGTTAGGAAATATAAACATGCTAGAGAGTAAGATACAGGATCTGAAGAGTAATATGATAAAAAGAGAGACTGTAAGTAAATAGCTACAATATAAAGAGAACTAACAGTGCTAGTGATTCAGAGCACAAGATGGTTATGTAGACGGCACGATGTTGTACACGAGTAATCTACAGAGGTTTGTACACGAGTAATCTACTGGATTGAATACATAACCACTTCTACTCCCCCGCCCCAATCAATACACAAGGATCCAGCTACGTTATGTTATTGTACACGAAGGTCATATGAATACATGATTATACACGATTCACACGTTTCGTACACGAATGTAACAAATATAAAGAGTACACGATGTTCCCGATAAAGTACACGAACACGAATACCCGATGTATCCGCTAAGGGGATAATATCGCACAACCAGATCCATATAGTACTAATTTGTGTTTCCAACGTGTCAGCATCATGTAAAGTAATCTAAAGCAGGAATATAATCCTAAACAAGATATGAAATGATCAGAGAATGTACTCGCCTGTATCCGGTGAATCTGGAGAATATATACTGTCTGATGAGTGGCGTCTATCTCCTATAGAACAGTACAAGTCACTATGAGTCTACAATGATAATAAGATGTAAATCAATACATTCTACATGAATCTAGGTCAATCTAGACCAAAGTCAACTCTTGGTCAACTCTGGTCAACCCTAGAAGTCAAACTAGGTCAACCAAGTCAACCCTAAGTCAACTAGTCTACACTAGGCTAACAAGGCTATTCTAAGTCTAACAAGACTACACTAGTCTATTCTAGGCTCACTAGCTAAGCAAACACAACCATAGGCCACAGGCTAAGAGGCTAGGCCATGGGCTAAGCAAAACCATATTCAATATCCATATCTAAACCATACACATATCACACAATCTAATAGAGAATACATATATATCTATTTATATAAGCTAATAGGAATTTATATATTGATGTGGCTATGCAATATATCAAAGTCTACACAACTTAATATAGAAAACACTTATTAGTATATAGGCTCCTATTGAATACCATATACAACATTATATGACATTACATATATATATACATATGTATATAGAGAGGGGCTCATAAAGTTTGTGTCATGGGTATGTGAGAGAGAGTGTTCAAGTGTGTGTGGTGTGTGTCATGAGTGAGGTGAGGCATGAGAGTATATAAGTATGTGACTTGAGAGAGTGTGTGAACTAGTGAGGCATGTGTGTGTGTGGGGTAGTGTAATAGTGAGAGAGTGAACAATGTATCAAGAGAGGGTGGTTTCATAAAAATGTGTGGTGAGTGACTTGTGTGTGATGAGTGTATACATGAGAGTGAAAACAGTGAACAATAGGCTAACAGTGAGTGAGAGAGTGTGTAGTGTAACATGTAGGAAGAGTAAAATCAGTGAACAATATCATGAGAAAATCTGGAATTTAAAAAAACAGTGAATGGGAATATAAATCAGTCAACCCAAATCAGTGTACAATATTCCAAACCAAACCCAGTGATCTCAGTTCAACCAAACTTCATTTCATAGTTCACAATTAACCCAGAAATCAGTAAAACAGTCCAAAATTCAGTTTGCAATAGTTAACTAAAATTCCAGTTTTCAGTCCCCTTTTGTATTCTCAGAATTAAGCCCCAATACTCATCCAAATCAATCCAATTTTGACACACTACTAGTAAACACATAGGAAGAACCCCCCCCCCCCCAGTTAACAGTGTACAGTCCCATACTCCCCTTGTACAAATTCCAGATCATACATACTCAAATTATAATACTAAATCAACTCAGGTAATACACAAAACCATTTAAACAGTCCACAAAAATTGAAATCCAGATCTCAGATTAAGAGACCCACATGCATCCAGAAATCTCAGGTTAAAGAGATACTAATCTCAGTTTAGAACAGTCCAAAATTGAATTTCAGATTAACCATTGAATCAAAACAGTTCCTTAATTTGGAATTCCAGATTTTGAATCCAAACCACATCAAAACAAACCCCAATTCAACATACTATTAGATAATACATAGGGGTACACATTAGGGGTTAAAAACCATGCAATTAGCAGTGTTTAGGGGGTTAAAATGATTGATAAAACTCAAATTCGAAATCTGAAATAACAGAAAAAAATAGGAATGTACACAGTTTCAGGATAATTGGGAAATTCGAGAATTAACAATCAAAATTAAATTAAATACTAAAACAGGGGTTGGTAATGCTTAAACATGTTGCACACGTGTTACGTGATGTGTTTGTGTCCACAAAAGTGGACATAAACGTGTCCAATCACTTTGAAACCAAAAACAGAAATCTGGACACAGACAACAGCAAACAGCGTGCACGTGTTCACGGTGTCCGTGCACTCGACACAAAGCGACACAACCCACGAGATTGTGTCCACGTGTCGACCTAGACTAGGGCTAGGGCTAGGACGCCCTGCCACGTGTCCACGTCGTGTGTACGCGACACAAGACACGCGTGTTAGTGCATGTTTTCAACAGAAAATTGCACAGTGCAAAAATGGTGCACGCGTTCGTACGTGTCCGACACGACACGTGGGGCTCTGAAACTTGGGGAGCCCCGTGTTAGTGTCGGCCCCTTGCTACACGTCGAGTCTCACGTGTCGACGTGGCGTGTCCTAGGCGCTGTGTCCCCTGAAGTGCAGGGCATGCACAGTGTCCGTGCACGCGCGCGCGCGACCCCGTGTTCGCGTGCCCGACACGACTCGACACGACACTAAGACTCGACAAAAACTCCAGAAACGTGTAAGCGAGACCCAAATCTAATTTCCTATTCAAACAAAATCTCAAAAATCACACGAAATGTCCATTGGGGTATTTCAACAAACACATTCAATACGACGCTGATACGTGTCCAAAAAGGACACAAAATGGACAAATTTTGGGGATTCCTATTCCTACAGTTAGGTTAGGTCTAGGGCTCCCTAAATATGCAAGAATTTTAGAATTCTATGGAGGGGATTGGAATATACCTATGTGTATCAAATCCATCAAAAAGTTTCAAAGAAGGGTGCTCCTCTTGATGGCCAAACTCCTCCAAAGTGCTCCCAAGCTGAGAATACTTGTTACCAACAGCAAGATCAGTAAAATTAGGTCCTAATGCAATTGGTTTGGAGGAAAAACGAATTAAAATAGATTTTTTAGGGATTAGGGAAGATGGAGACTCACCTCTTTCTAAACTTGCACAAAATTCCTAATGGAGGCTAGCCCTAACTTTGAGGGGTATTAAATAGGATGGGGGAGACTATCATGACCAGCCATGGGCTGATTAGAATTAGGGTTAGCTACATGGTGTGGGCCTATGGGCTTTAAGTCTCAAGTTATTAGTCATGACTTATGAAGTCATAAGCCATTCTAGCCTAATCAACTCCAAATCTCTCCAAACAAGTTTCAATGAGTTAAACCTCACTAACTTAGGTCAACCAAGGTTACTTAACCTAACCAAGTGGTCTTAACCTAGGTTAATCTCTAGGATAGTCTCCTAGTCAACACTAGTCAAAGTCAACTATAGGCCCAAAATCAATTATACTAAAAATCACTAAAAATCATATTAATTCTAATAAATCTAAATAATACTAACTATCACTAACCATGGTTAGCTAAGACTAGCTGTGACTAATCTAGGTTAGGTCCAAACCAAGTTAGGCTAATCACAAAACATGGCAATCAATTAAATAATATTTTAATCACACCATTCTTAATAATACATTAAAATCCAAATAATATTTATTAAATTCAATTAAATTCAAAATGACAAAAGTACCCTCGAACTGGAAATAATAAATGAAACACCCTAATCACATGGCTAGGCTCTAGGTTAAGTTGTCTCTAGTGTTACACTATCAAAACACCAAAATCATAAGTCATGATTTAAAATAGTTTTAAAAATGATTTAAAATTACCAAAAAATTACATCATGATTTAAAATATCATTATTAAAAGATAAAAATTATAAAATTTCAAAATTACCCTCATTTAGAAAACTGGGTGTTACAGACTAAGCCCATGTGGCTAACTAAGCTCATGCGGCTAACTAAGCTCATGCGGCTAACTAAGCCCATGTAGCTAACTAAGCTCGTGCGGCTAACTAAGCCCATGCGGCTAACTAAGCTCATATGGCCAGGATGACTTGCCGCATGAAGACTTATGCGGTCAAGCACTGTCATGCGGCCAGGATCTGTTCTTCTTCTCCGAATTTTCTAAGGACAGAACCATGGAAACCGTTGCTTCCAAGCTCTCTAAATCCTTCATTCCAAGCCCAAATCTGAACTTCGATAGGTCAAAATAGGATAAAACGAAATTCTCTACAATATGGAACCATCAAAACTTGAAGATAACAAAGTTTACTAGATCAAAACCTAAGAAATCCAAAATTGCATTAAACTTAGATCTACAAGAAATGAGCCATGAAAAATAAAAATGCTAAGTACTATAGAGGCTTAAGATCAAGTAAGGAAGATGATGGAGCAGTAAAACTGGAATTCCATCATGAAGCAAGTTTGGCACTTGCCTTGGCGGCTGAGTAGGTCGAGAAGAATTATGGAGAAAGAAGAAGTGTAAGAAAAGTAATGGTGAAGTAATGAAGAGAGAGAAAGGAGATGGGCTTTAAATGAAGGGGTGGTGGTAGGTAGGGGTTTGTTTCGGTTCATGATGAACCAACATACTTAATCCAATCCAAGCCGAACCCAAAGTATAGCTAAAGCAGAGTATAAAAGCAGGAAATAAAATTGCAGAAAATTAATTAAAATTAATTAACATGAAATTAAAGGGATTTAATTACAGAACAATACAATGATAAATATTAAATAAATATATTAAAGCAGTACATGCATTAAAAATACGTATTCTGGGAACGGGAAGTGACAAATGCCCATTCCTTCCAAGTCGCGCAGCAGTCGATCGTTGATGCATAACGAAGCTAAGTACTTCCGGCTCAGCGCATCCGCTACCACATTTCCCTTGCCCGACGTGTAGTCGATTGACAAGTCATAGTCCTTGATCAGTTTGAGCCATCGCCTCTGCCGCAAATTCAGTTCCTTCTGGGTGAAGAGATACTTGAGGCTTTTGTGGTCCGTATAAATCCTGCACGCCACGCCATAGAGATCGTGATGCCACAGCTTTAACGTAAACACAATCGCCGCTAATTCTAGGTCATGCGTGGGGTAGTTCTTCTCGTGCGGCTTCAACTGCCGGGAAGCAAAAGATATCACCTTATCCCGCTGCATGAGCACACACCCCAAGCCCTGGCCAGAAGTATCGCTGAAGATTTGAAATCCCTCCGTCCGTTCAGGAAGAGCAAGTATCGGAGCCGAAACGAGCCGTTGTTTGAGTTCCTGGAAGGAAGCTTCACAGTCGTCTGACCACTTGAATGCGACTCCTTTCTGGGTGAGGCGAGTCAATGGTGATGCAATCTTCGCGAAGTCCTTCACGAAGCGTCGGTAGTATCCCGCCAAGCCTAGGAAGCTTCGAATTTTGCTAACTGATGCGGACCGTCTCCAATCAGCGACTGTCTCAACTTTCTTTGGATCGACTGCGATGCCTGCGGCGGAGATGATGTGCCCAAGGAATGAGACTCTGTTCAGCCAGAATTTGTACTTGCTCATCTTCGCATACAACTGATTCTCTCGA